>VYZM01015985.1:0-58032 GCA_013398915.1 Dromas ardeola
TTTTGGGCTCCCTCAAGCTGGCCGTGCTGCGGCCATGGGACTCTAGGACACAGCAAAACCCCCCCTTGTGGTCCACACACCTTCCCAGAGATATATGCCTGGATACATCGAAAGTCCTGCTGCCAGGTAAGGGAATGAGGGGAAGAGAAAAGGCCAGCACTGAATGTCAGCCATAAAAGAGGTCCTTCTGTGTACACTCCGCCCTCATTGCCAGTGATGCTGCCTGGGTTGTGCAGCATCTCAAGGAAAAAGGAAACCCAGAGGACCCCATGTGGAGAGAGGCCAAAGAAAAAGAAGGTGATAAAAGCCCATTGGTAGTGCATGGTTTGTTGCCCACAGCCATGCCACTGAGAGTGGGGGAATGAATGGCAAGACGCTAACTGTGGTACCTGAAATAAAAGCTCTCGAAACCAAAAGTAGTTTAGAGAGGAGATATTGCTTTATTCAATGTCAGGTACTAGGGTGAAAACCCACAAATCTAGCACCCCTTACTGGGGACATTCACCCATTATTTATACACATAAATATATACAATATACACAAAATAGTCTCACATATCTGCCTACCTAATACATCACTCCACCTAGGCCTACATATTCATTAGGATGACCGAATAGACTTTTTGCACATGCCTATTAAGTTTTGCTGCGTCAGCAAAACACTTCTGCACAAGCGTGAGTGTCTTGGTGGTTGTTTGGGTAAGGAGACCCTTCCTCACATTATCCTTTTAAGGTATTGAGTCATCTCAGGACAGTAAAAGTTTGCTGTAAGTTTGCCAGCTTCTTGATGATGATAAGGATGTTCTTTGAAGTAGCCACAGCTCTGTCCTAACTGGTATAGGAGTACGTACTTGATGCATAAAAGAACCTTGAAGTGATTAACTACTTTTTGTTATCCCATCCTTGGTGATGAGCTACTTCTGGCTGTCTCCTCATTATCACTATCTGTAACATCAGCTCAGTGACTAGCTATTTTCTCACACAGTAAGAAGGTCAGTAATTAGCTATTTTCTCAAACAGTAAGAAGGTTAGTAGGGAACAAACAACATTTTAGTTAGCATATTGTTATAAACAAAGCGGAGGCCTGTCTTTGGTAACAACTGCAATACATTTTGCTTAGAAGAACTAATGCTATGCGAGACTATGAACTTTTAATCTCAGAGATTGACATGGCCTGAAGACCCAATCTAAGCTGGCTCTCACCTCATGAGAACATGCAAATACTGACGATAAAAAGAATAGGAGATTTGCCTTAGGCTTATAGGCTTATAAGCACTGCTTTGGTGCACAGTCAATTTCCCCTGACTGGTTATGTATGCTTCCATCTGCACACCCAGCCCTCCCCATCCAGCCTTTGTTTTGTCTCCTCTGCCTGGCTTTGCTTGCTCTGACAGGCAGATGGGACAGAAAAACAGCAGACACAGCACACAAGCACGCAGGCATCAGCACTGCCACCTCATCCCTCGCCCTCACCGACAGGGTCTACCTGCTCAGCCTGCCCACAGCATTTCTGGCAGCATCAAAGGTTGGCCACCACCTGGTCCATCTGGGCCAACCCTGTCCCGAGGAGACTGGGAGCCACCTCCACGCCCAGCGGCACTGGGAAGGTCAGGCACAGAGAGGAGTGTTTCCCTGACTCCCTGGAAGGCTGTGTGATGAGAGGGGCAGCACTCAGCCATCACAAAGCAGCAAGGGCAGGGCTGCGCCAGGAGGGAGGAGTTTATTTGACAGAGGGAAGAGCTGTCACGAAGACCCAGAGCAGCTTGCTACTGGTTGCACAAGCTGGACTGCCTTGCTCTGCTGAGACAGTCCTGGCTGACTTCCAGTCCTTTCTTCCAGGAAACACTGGCCCCTCCTCCGGCAAAGTGCCCTTTCCCTCAGTGGAAATGAGTTTTTTCTCTTCTGAGGTGGCTCCAGACTGGTCCAGAGTCAAGGGAATTCCACCGTTAGCCCAAGAGAGCTCTTCTGCATGTCTTGGGGTCCCCTGGACCTACATGCACACAGCCCCACTCATATTCCTTCCACTGTAGCCTCCGATGCTGCTCCTCCCTTGGGGACACTGTGGGGAGGACAATTTGTGCCCCCTTACTGCATTCACGCAATCTTTGTAGTCTTCCTGAGTGGCCTGCCCCTTCTTCCATAGGACATAAACTTTCCTTTTCTTCCTGAGTTCCAGCCAGAACTCTCGGTTTAGCCAGGCCAGTTTTCCTCCTCGCTGGCTCATCTTACAGCACATGGGGATGGCCAGTTCCTGCACCTTAAAGATCTCCTTCTTCAAGAATGTCCAGTCTTCCTGGACTCCTTTGCCCTTCAGGACTGCCTCCCAAGGGACTCTGTCAAACAGTCTCCTAAACAGGCCAAAGTCTGCCCTCCAGAAGTCCAAGGTGGCAGTTCTGCTGACCCCTCTCCTTACTTCTCCAAGAATCAAAACCACTATCATTTTGTGATCCCTATGCCCAAGACAGCCTCCAACCTTCATATCACCCACAACTCCTCCTCTATTCACAAACAGCAGCTCCAGCAGGGCACCTTCCCTGGTTGGCTCGCGCACCAGCTGTGTCAGGAAGTTATCTTCCATACACTCCAGGAACCTCCCAGACTGTTTCCTCTCTGCTGTCTTGTGTTTCCAGCAGACATCTGGCAAGTTGAATTCCCCCAAGAGAACAAGTGGTAGTGATTGTGAGACTGCTCTCAGCTGCTTATCAAATATTTCGTCTGCCTCTTGATCCAGGTTGGGCAGTCTATAACAGACCTCCCACCATGATATCTGCCTTGTTCGCCTTTCCCCTGATTCTTACCCATAAACATTCAACCCTATCTTCACCATCATTAAGTTCTCAACAATCAAAACACTCATTAACATACAGAGCAACCACCACCTCCTCTCCTTCCTTGACTGGCCCTTCTGAAGAGTTTATAGCCATCCAATGCAGCACTCCAGTTAAGTGCATCATCCCACCATGTTTCTGGGATGGGGACCATATTGTCTTCTCTTTCTGCACAATGGCTTCCACCTCCTCCTTTTTGTTGCCCATGATAGGTGCATTCATGTACATGCATTTCAGTTGGGCTCTTGATCCTGTCATCTTTTTTGGGGGAGAAGACAACTGCTGTAGACAAGGGGGCTTTACAGACTGTCTCACTGGGCAGCAGGTGCAGCATGGAGCAGCATGGAGCTGAGTCCCATGGCCGCAGCATGGCCAGCTTGAGGGAGCCCAAAAGGCAGCAGCCCCCCGTAGTTGGCAGGATTCAAACCTGCGCGGGGAAACCCCAATGGATTTCTAGTCCATTGCCTTCACCACTCGGCCACAACTACCTGCCCCAGCTCCCCCTGCCCTGCCCTGCCCTGCCCTGCCCTGCCCTGCTCATCACACGCCCTCTCCAAGGACACCCGCCTCCCTGCGACTTTCAGCGACAGCCTTCGCGCCAAGCCAGGCACTGGCCATGCTGGGCACCTGGGCACAGCCTTCCACGGGGCCTTCAGGGACGGAACACCAGCACCTACGCCCGCACCTCCCACCGCCTTCTCATCAGACCGCCACCTGAGATAGCCGGACACCACGGCGGTGATTTCACTCCCCACATGGCGTCTCATGTGCCTCCAGGGAAGACGGGAAGGCAGCTGAGTGGACGCAAGCAGGGGGAGGTGGGATATTAGACCCTGCTTTGCCTCTCAAATGTAGCTGAGGGGGACTCCAAGCCTACTGGCAGCACTACGGGGAGGACACTCCTCCCGGGCACATGGTGACCTCCCGGCAGCACCTCCAGCCTCCTGGGGACGTAGGGTGGTGTCAGCCCTTCAACAGAGACCACGACTGCCAGGCAGGATGTTGGTGTGTAGGCGGAACGGTTTGCGAGAGTGGGAGAGATCTCTGGAAAGGGCAAGGTCGAGCCTGGCCAAGGAGAAGGGCGGAGAGGCCAAGTGAGAATAAATGGGAGGTGTGGGTGACGTAGAGGGAGACGGGAGAGAGCTTCTCTTGGTGGAATAGGCATGTGCTGAGCTTTCTCCAGCACTGGCAAGGCATTTCCAATGCCTAAATAGGAACCAGAAAGCCAAATGATCTGTGTACATGATCATTTTCATCACTAGATGAAGGTTGCTCTGGTTCCCTTTTAACTCTGGAGCAGGAATATGTGGAAAATGGCATTAAGGAGTCACTGTGGATGTGGTGCATCTGGCATTGTCTGTTGAAGGGGAATTTTTATTGCACCCCTTGAGGTGATTCAAATATGTTTGCACTTAAATATAAAGCTTTAATGAGCAGTGCTTTGGACAGTGTCCTACCTCCATAAGTGTTTCTATATGGAATCTGCAAAAGCTGCAGTACAAGCCATTTAGATTTTATAATAATTTATAGTCATTAGTCCAAGCATGTCTTCCTTTTCTTCTTCCTTATCTTCTAATATATTCAGGATCATTGTTCTGGCCTCTGTTTGAGCCATGCCTATCCTTTTGCACACCAATTTGCTACAACATAAGATCAGCTGAACCAATTATGTACAAACCCACCAGAACTAATAATCTCAACAAAATATACTTCAGTGCTATCTTAAGCAGTTTTTTCCTCAACATCCTTCTGTGTTTGGGAATCATTCCCACCAGTCAAAAGTTTTTTTTTTTCTCCAAGTATATCATGCGGTATCTGAAGTTTACCTCAAGTTTTATGTATGTCCATTTCTATTCTCTGATCCTGGTCTGCACACGTACAGCAAGTGGTGTTAACTAATACACATACGCTTCCTTGAGCGACAAGCACATCATCTAAACCCATGCTGTTTTGCAGGGCTACCCGAGATTCTTGTTCTACCTCTAACTGTAAGGCTGAAATAGTGTTAATCGTAGCATTATCCATCTCTGCTATTACGGCAGATATATTTATGGTAACCCTTTCTAATTCTGATACTCCTAGCCATGGGAGGAAAGTTTGTACAAGCTGGTGGAAGACAGCTTGGCAAATAACAAGTGGATTTTGCACAAAGCATTTCGTACTTCGTTTGTTACTTTGGGGTAAGTTGTGTCGTCATTTCGGAAGAGGTCTGCAAACATTGAGAAAAGGAAAAAAAAGCAGGGAAAAAAGTCCATCCTGATGTACCAATGCTAGTCCAACTAACAGGCAGTATCTTGTGGGTCTTAGAGCCACATATTTCTCATAATCCTTCATTACCTAGGGCCATATCATAGAACAATTCTGACGAGTTAGTATATGACCAGTAATAATATAAATCCAAATGCAAAATCCCAGAGAAAAGCTGCAATTACCAAAAACAATTGACAGGTTGAGGTGATATTGATCACTTCGATATCATCAAAGTCTGTTTGCGGGGTTGTAGGTTATTGTACTGTTGACACTTGAGCAAAGGAAGTTCATCTAGGTCATTCAGTTCTGCTGTGACAAGTGATTTTGCGTCTGGAGCTTTCAGTAGCTGTTCAGGTCCCTTCAAACACAGCTGATGTGCATGTTTCTCCAGTATACGTAATGTAGACACAGTCTCCTGGTTTCATTCAGTGTCCGACTTCAGGAGGAAGTTGTACAGACAGAGCATGAGCACTGATCATGTCAGCATCAGCATTAGGTGCTTTGTGCCAGCTCTTCCCTCTGTTAAACCTCATCCAGTCCCCTCTCTCTTGGTCCCCTCATTTGGCCAGGTCAGGAGCTCAGCTAGGACTGCAGCCAAGAATAATGATATCTGGTTAATGGCTGCTTAGTATGTGCCACAAGGTGAGAAACCAGAGAAGCAATAACAGGCTGTCCGACACAGGGCTGAAGGGAAGCAGCAGCAGAGACCACAAGTGCAAGCATCAAACCACCGACTGCTGGGCCATGAATGTACTCTGTGAGGTGCAACATTGAAGATGTTCGACTGGAAACTTCATAACTGGGTCTAATTAGGTGAAAGCAAGATTCTCACAGATTACCAGCCTGGGTCTTGTAAGAGAAGGCATGCCATGCTTATGCAAAGAGTTTTGCCACTCTCTTGAAAGGCCCTGTGACTAGTGAGTGCTTCGTGGCCCTGGAGAAAGGCTGTACTTGGTGATAGCCAGGGAAATGGAGAGACTGTCAGGCTCAGCCAGAAGGATATGGCTGAGTGAGGGTAGCCAAAGTGGAAAGGCAACATCCATCCAGGAGGTCCATCCAGGAGGTCCCATGGTGTAATGGTGAGCACTCTGGACTCTGAATCCAGCGGTCTGAGTTCAAATCTCAGTGGGACCTTGGCCTCTGGGCTTGGTCATGTGCCTCTGGCCTTGCAGGCTACCAGGAGCCCAGTTGACCTGAAATGTGGATCATACAAAGGTGCTGGGTTCTGAAGCAGCTCAGCAGCACTGAGGCCTCCGTACCCACTAGGTAGTGACCAGGTCAGATGCTGTGCCTGGGATCGAAGTATAAGCCTGACACCAGCCACCTCTCCAGGACAAAGCCACCAGTATCCCCAGGCAGAGGCTTGTCTTGAAACTTGGCCTCTGGTAAAGCTGGCAATGAAGCCGCAGGATAAACTGTCTCAGTCTCCACTCTTCATTTTCTCATCCTGTCTTTGTTGGAAAAGAGCATAGTGGGAGACACAAAAAGTTATACAAGTTTCTTACACAGAGCGTAAAAATAATTTCAGTTCCCAGATGCCATTGTGATCAAAGCCTCCTACTCCTAACCCCGGTACACCATCTTTTTGGGCAGGCAGCTGTTAGCCATGGGTCATGTACCTCCTTCTCCTTTGAAGGGGTCCTGGGCACCCAGGAGACTCAGGATGACACGCATTTGTTCCTAACAATGTTCTGCCAAGGATCCCTAAAGAGCCTGCCTATCCCCATATTGTTGCATGACACCATTCAAAAGAAGGTGTTCTATGGTTAAATGTGGAGCCATGGGCCCTTTGGCCCTTACAAGTGATGGACGAGGTTACGGGAATTGTGGATGATAACAGCTGTTCACGTGCGAAGGTTAACATAGACCTTTTGAATTAACTTCTCTCTTAAACGTTAGTTGCAAACTTCATACGAAAACCAGTCATGGGACTTCTCTCTTTCATTGGTGGTGTGGGAATAAACTCCGGGGGATGGGTATGGAGTGGAAAGGAGGAACGTGCTGGCTTTCGGGGCTGGACGTAGGCAGTATGACTGCAAGATGGGGTTAGGGTGGGAATTTCAGTAGGGAACTGAGTACACACAGTCGTGATCCCGGTCTTCCTAACTCCATCTACTTGTAGAACTGCTGGTGACAGAGTGGGAGTCTGTAAATACTGTGCTAACACAAATCCCACATACAGCCAACCATCCTGATTGGCTTTTGACTAATCAGCACAGCAAAGAACGTTACTTTTTCTTTAAGCAACCCTGGAATCAGAAACTAAGGAAACTTCACCCCCTTCCAGTAGGGAGTCCTGTTGAGAGAGGCTCCTTGTGTTTCCCTTGGCCCACAGGCCATAAGCTGCAAGAGAAATGAAACTATTTTAGTTACTTTATGCTCAAAAGGGAATTGAGGGGAATTTCATACAGTGCTAGAAATCATGTTTTGTGGATTTTTTTTCTTTTTTTCTACACACTGAGCAATTAGAGCTCCTTTGCAGATGATGAGAAAATGCCCTGTACAACCTAGTTCCACCCATACAAGTTCTTTTTCCATCCTGACCACCCACACCTGTTATTTCTTCTGCAGTTTACTCCTTTTGCTGTCCAGGTTTAGCAAGCCTCGGGAGGCATAGGTTAAGGTTGCGTTTGGTTTTGGAGAGGAAGTTACCATTTGTCAGGCTGAGCGGCTGGTGAAAGAGCAGCTGAAGAGAGAACAGCTGAGCGGGACCAAACCGAAATGAAACACATAGGTGTTCTTTTGCTGCCATCCCATGGACTTTTTGGGTACTTCCATTTCAGTCTGCAACAACTGAACAAGAAAGCCCCAAGCCAAAGTAATTCTGCTGGCTCCTTGCTGCGCCACATCCCGGGAGGTTTCAGGGAACGCCTCTGTCTCTCACAAAGCACCGTTTAATTGTTCAGTAAAGGACGGCACTGCAGTGATTGCAGGGAAGGGAACGGAAGGGACGGGGGAAAAGGGAGGGGGAAGAGGGAAGGAGGAGGAGAATGGCTATGGGAAGAATTGGCTCAAGTGCATTTCCAGAGCATGCCAGATTAATGACATTTTTGTGTCTTTTCCCACTGGCCGGTCTGAAGTTCCCACCTACAGTCCTGTGTGGTCCTGTACTGTCCATGCTCCTGCTGGAGTCTGGAGGGGCTTTGTGCCGTGTCAGGAGACCCCAGTGCAAACAAATATCCTGGGGAGTGGGCCCCAGTCTGTTTGCCACCTGTGCCCACGGAAGCAGTCTCAGAGTCCTGACAGGCAGCAAGAAAGCTGCAAGAACCTGAGCTGCCCATGGCTCCCACCTGGGGGATCTCCTACTGCTCCCTGAACAGGATGATGCCCGGGGCCTGTGTTCATCATCTCCTTCCCTGCTGTCTTCTTGCCTCTGGTAGAGACTTTTTTCATACCCTGGCTCTCCTCATTCAAAGTTCCTGCACTCCTGATACTTTCTGTCTGCTTTCTGGTGACTAGTGCACGTACACGGTAAGTTTCACCTTCCTTGGGGACAGGTGAAATTTTGACTGCTGCTCTGTCCTTCTTCAGTGACAATGGAAATCTATGATCAAGGCATCGGTGTCCCAGAATGAGCCCTGGCTGAGCATTTGGGCTCTGCAACCCTGCTCAGTGGACTGTGGCCTGGGGAGGTAATATGTGAAGGGGCTGGTGGACCTGGCATTCATGGGAGGTGAGGCTGAAGCACTTGGGACAGATGGGATGTGTGGTGATCCCCTCCCCTGAGCGGACACAGTGGTTCTGGGACACACTGGAGCAATCAGGGTGGAAGCAGGAATGCCTGGAGTCTCTGGGGGCTGATAGATCCAGGGATCCTGAAACCCCTGAACTCTCACCATGCTAAAAGACACGTGAAAGAGTTGTTCATGTGGCAATCAGAAACTACCTCGTTTCTGTCATTGCCCACTGCAAGGTTCATGCTCCCCATGCATGTCACCAGTGGCCTTCAACTTGAGGGAGAATTTCTTGACCTGACCTCCTCTCTTGAGCTGAATCTGGCAAGGGCCATGAGGGGCAATAAGAAAGGTTTCTACAAGAACATCTGCTGCAAAAGGAAGACTAAAGAAGTTTTGGGCCCACTGCTGAATGTGAGGGGACAGGGAGGCGGGGGCTGGTAACAGAGGACATAAGAAAAACCAGGGAACTCAATGCCTTCCTCACTTCAGTCTTCACTGGAAAGTTTTGCTTTGGGGAAACACAGGCTCCTAAGCACAGTGGGAAAGTGTGGAGCAATGAAGACATACCCTTGGTAGAGCAAGATCGCGTTAGGGAACATATAGTAGGTATACCCAAGCCTCTTGGCCCTCATGGGGTGCATCCATGAATGTTGAGGGAGCTCACCAATGTCAGTGCCAGGCCACTCTCAATGGTCTTTGAAAAGTAGTAGGAATCAGGTGATGTTCCTGAGCACTGATGGAAAACAAGCACTATTCCTGTCTTCAAGAAGGGCTAGAAGGAGGACTCAGGGAACTTGAAGTAACCTCACCTCAGTCGCTGGAAAGTTGATGGAGCATATAATACTGCAAACCATTTCCAATCACATGAAGCATAGAAAGGTGATTTGGAGTAGTCAGTATGGATTTATGATGGGGAACTCATCTCTGATGTGTATGTCTAAACCTTCAATGAAGAGACGACTACTTTGGGGACAAGAGGAGAGCAAGTGATAATGATTTTCTTGACTTTCACAAGACTTTGACAGCCACTCCTGTGATAGCCTCACAGAAAAATTAATGAAGTGTGAACCAGATAAGTGGACAGAGAGATGACTGAAAACTGGCTGAAGTCCCAGGCCCAGAGGGTTCTGATTAGTGGCGCAAACTCCAGTTGTAGGCCAGGCACTCAAGCTGTACACTAATGGTGATTGATACTGGATTCTATACTGTTTAACTTTTTCCATTAATGGCCTGGACAATGGGGCAGAGTGAACCCGTAACAAGTTTACAGATGATACAAATCTTAGAGGAGTGGGTGACATAGTTCAAACTGCAGACAGACGATGCTAGCAGCAACAGCGGTTGCATCGTGCTGAGAGGAACATGAGGCTTGTGCGGTAGCCAGGGGATATCTGAGCAGGTTTCTGAGCCCCCGACACCCTTGGGTTGTGTGTGCGGGAGGGACAGGTCAGAAGCAGCAGGTCTCCTGGAAGGAGAGAAGGTGGAAGAGAGCTGGGCAATGCTGGCTGACCGGTTCAAGCCCCGGGAAGATGTATGTAACTGGCCGCTAGGGAGCACCAGCGACCAGGGCATGCACACAGGGAGCGCATCAGTCGGGAGCAGTGTCCACAGCTCAGGCGGAAGGGTGCCGGGTACCGGGCTGCTGCCTTCTCAGCTCACCCACAGGCTTAGACTGCAGCCCTGATGGCCACCCCAACTAACTGGTGACTGTACAAGCCTACCCAGAAGCTTGAGATCTCCATTAGAATTAGAAAGACAACACCTTTCAAAAGAATTAGGGTCCTGAGGGAACTGGCAGAATACAGATGCTAAGCCACTCTCCATCATGTTTGAAAAGCCATGGCAGTCAAGCAAAGCTCCCAGTGGCTGGAGAAAAGGGAATATTGCACCAATTTTTAAAAGGGTAATGAGGAGGACCCTAGGAATTACCATCAATTCAGTCTCACCTCAGTGCCCATTAAGATCATAACTTCCTACTGGAAGTTACGGTGTTCATCCTTGAGAAGTCTCCAGGGAGACCTTGTGGCCCTCCAATACTTAAAGGAGGCTTATAAGAAAGATGGAGACAGGCTTTTTACCAAGGCCTGCAGTGACAGGACAAGGGGCAATGGTTTTAAAGTGAAAGAGTGTAGGTTTATCCTAGACACAAAGAAGAAATGTTTTATGATGAGGGTTGTGAGACACCAGAACAGGTCATCCAGAGAAGTTGTGGATGCCCCATGATGGATGGGGCTTTGAGTAACCTGATCTAGTGAAATATGTCCCTGCCCATGGCGGGGGGGGCGAACTAGGTGAGCTTTGGCAGTCCCTTCTAACCCAAACCATTCTACGATTCTATGATTTTATTATACAGCAGGCAGTCGTGATGCCATTCAAGAGGACCTTGACAGACTGGAGAAATAGGTTGACATGAATCTCATGATATTCACTAAAGAGAAATACATAGTCCTGTATTGAGGAAGAAGATACTCATGCACTTCAGTGGGAAGGGGAAGATTTCTTCTCCTGCCCTAAGCAGAGACAAGAGTCCAATCTCCTTTGACTTGTGAGTTTGTTGAGTCTGTCAGCTCGGAGTTGGAAGCAAGCTCACCTTCCCTTTGCAAAGTCTTAAGGCAGGGCTGTCACTCAGCTTGTGACAGCGCACAACACCACGGATCAGTCTGTCGCTCAGATTGCTGATACTGTGCTGCCTGTTAGGTGCCTCTTGAAACATGGCTACTGGCTTGAAGAGTTCATCCAACTGGGAACACTTGCACCCATGACATCCACCTCTGCCTTCAGACTCTAGTGGAACTTCCAGGTTCTGGAGTTCCATGCAACTTTGAGTCTCAGCAGCTCTCTCAGTTCTTGGGAGGTTACTCTGGGTGTAGATGCCCACATAGAGAGGTTTTGTCACTTCCGTCTTGGTTTCAGCCACAGCTTTGCAGTTGTGGCAGGTGGACACCATTTTGTTTCAGCAGGAACCAGACTCCGATTGGCTCCCAGGAGAAAATAGACCGCTTTCCAAAGGTGGCCCTCCCTGTGTGTCCTGCTGCACCATCTGCCACACAAACTGCTGAGCCACACTCTGGTGGACGCATCGTGCCCTGTTTGCCTGCCCTGTTTGCAGCACTCGTGGCTGCTGGCGCTTCTAGGGACTGCCTTTCCCAGGTGTGGGGCCTGGACAGGGTTGCTCCTGGCAATGCCAACCAGCTCCATGTTGTGAAAAGCACTGAGGGTAATTCCCACCCCCAGAAAAAAACCCAAACCAAACAAGTCAAACTTGACCCAACAAAACCCAACTCAGCTGCATCCAATCCAATGCTGTACAATGCAACCCAACCAATGCTGGAGGTCAGTATCTGTGGAACGGGCAACTGGATATAGAGATGTGCAGTCTGACACATTACCCCAGTCACCTCCAAGAAGGGAACATGCCTCAGCCCAGGTGGTCAAGTCCACCCATTTCACCTGACCAGGGGAAAACTCCATGTGCCCACACATTCTGAAGGCACTTTCTTCCCCAGATGATTAAGAAGTGGAATGAAGCAAGGAACTAAAGCTACGTGTTCTTGTTTGCCTCTTCCACCAGAAAAAGGCCTTTTCTTTGCCTTTTCCAGTGGGCCTCACTGCTTCTATGCTCCGCTCACCAGGGACGCTTGGTGGGAGACCAAGTGAAATCCCATCTCAAAGCGACTGGCCTGCACATGGCCAGGGATGAGGCAAGGGCAGTGTGGAACGGCTGAGCAGGAGTCTGTGCATGGACCCGTAGAGAAAATCACCAGCCCCACAGCGCGCATCACCCAGGGGCAGCTGCAGTTTCAGGAGAAAGGAAGACGAGGGGACTCGGGCTGGGACACAGCATTTCTTTAATGAGAAGAGCAAGTGTGCATTTCTTTAGTGAGAACAGGAGGGGGAAGAGCACTGAGCGTGAGAGGTCGAGGGCTCCGCAGGGCAGGAGGACATCCCCCTTCACAGACGGATACCAAGCGCCCGCGAGGCACCCCATTCTCCCCATTGCAGCTGCAGCCGGTGAGCATCCTCTCCCACCTACAGCACGGGCAAGGAAAGTGTGTTGCCTTCATCAATGGCAAAAGCTACAAAGCACGGGAGGGAGGATGAGGGGGCTACCTGGCGGTAGCAAGCAAAGCACAGGAAGAGTGAGAGCAAGAAGGGCACGGTGACAAGGGATGACACGCGGTTCCCTTCCATTCAGGGGGAGAGGCAGACGTCCCACGCACTGGGAAACCACTGGCATCTCCCCGGTCCTGGATCCAGATCTCGTTTCTCCGTTCCTGGTGGTCCTCTCCAACGTGAGCGATGCGCTGGCCCTACCAGCACACATTGCACGAACGCAGGGGCCCGCACAGACCGCTCCCGAGGCCTGTGAGTCTTCCAAGCCCAAGGGAGCCCCCAGAGGAGACGGGGACCCCCCCGGCGCTGAGGGAGCTCCCGACAGCAGCCGACAGGGAGGATCCCACGGCTGTGCTCTGGGGGAAAGAGGTGAGGATGGGGCCCGGCAGGGTCACCACCACCGGGGAGGGTTCGATCACGGTGGTGGAGTCAGCGCAGCGCAGAGCACAAGGCTCGTTGCAGCTGTTTGCAAGGGGGGCTGGTCCGCAGGAGAAAGGGAGGCAGGGTCTGGAGCAAGACATCTCGTGGCGAGGGAGGCAGAACTGCAACACAGAGCAGGGCATGAGCACGAGACGGACGCCCAGGGAGAGGACCGGTCCGAACCGCAAGCGCGCCTGCAGAAAGAGTGAACCCAGCTGGGTTCAGACTTACCCAGCTGACTGAGGAGACGGCAGCGAGGGCAGCGGATGGCAGGCCTGGAGATGCATGGACTTTTATACCCTGTCTCCAAGCCTCGGGGAACCCGAAGCGTTCTTTATGCATGAAGCGCTTTGCTAACTCCCAGTATTTGCTGGCAAAGCTCTCCTGGAGGATTACACCTTTCCCCCTTTCATCTCAGAGGTTTTGCTCCCATCCAACACGTGGCCAAGACTGAAATGTGCCCTTTGAGGCGCAGCAGTCATTACCTTGCTCCCTAAGGCCACAGGACGCTGTTGGCCGTCTCCTCTCAGCTGCTCACAGAGATGCTTAAGTGGCATGCTGACCACGCACGTTCCTGGAGCATGGCCGCTACCACCGCCCCTCCACACAGCACGCTGCCCTTCAGGCACTGAGGAATGCAGCACCTGAAGTCACCTCGCCATTGGTTCCAGCACAGAGCCTTGGCCTGAACAGCAGAGACTCATACGCTTAGCAGGAATGGTTAGGCACTGGGGCAACAGCCGGCTAGACACACAGTTTTCATCCCGCACAATTGCTCCATCTGGTAGAGGTTCAGAGACTCAGCACCATAAACTGCCAAAAGTTGCCTTTCTGAGGTTTAGTGTCCTGACTCTCCTTTTCACGTGTCCTGCACCCATCAAGACTGAGAATTCTACCGGGCCATGATACCTGCAGCCGACGGGAAGGCAGAGGCTCACCCAGGACTCCAACCCTGGCATTTTTACATCAAAATGCAGAATACCACCTGCCAGAGAGGAGTTACAATGGGGAGATGCAATTTGTCTTAACGCCTTGATTTGATTTCGTTTAGTTTGGAATGGCAGTCTTTTAAGTTTGTGTTTGATTTCTTGGTGAATGTTGGGTTGGGTTGCACCGTGCTGGGTTGGATGCAGCTGAGTCATATGGCTCTTTGAACATCTTTGAACATCGACTTGTTTTTCAGTTAAAATTAAACCCTCTGAGCTGAACTCCTATGCCCGGAGGGAAGAAGAACAGCAAAGGTGAGGTCCTCTAGGAACCACACCATCCACACCCAGGAGAGAAACAGCTGGACCTTCGTGATGAGAGTGGCCAGCTCAGCTCTTTGGCCTCCCCTTTGATGTGGTGCTGACGTCTGGATGACTTGGGCAGAGGGTGAGACAAGGACTGCTGAACAGTGTCATCAGCACAGGCTTCACTGAATGCATATGTCCACAGGGGCACGTCCGTGCACACCTGCTGCACACAGTGGGGAACAAACAGAGCCCATTGGTTTTGTTGGAAACAAAGCCAAATCAATCCAAACCCAACTCAGCTGCATCCAACCCAATGGCGAGGTGACTTCAGGTGCTGCATTCCTCAGTGCCTGAAGGGCAGCGTGCTGTGTGGAGGGGCGGTGGTAGCGGCCATGCTCCAGGAACGTGCGTGGTCAGCATGCCACTTAAGCATCTCTGTGAGCAGCTGAGAGGAGACGGCCAACAGCGTCCTGTGGCCTTAGGGAGCAAGGTAATGACTGCTGCGCCTCAAAGGGCACATTTCAGTCTTGGCCACGTGTTGGATGGGAGCAAAACCTCTGAGATGAAAGGGGGAAAGGTGTAATCCTCCAGGAGAGCTTTGCCAGCAAATACTGGGAGTTAGCAAAGCGCTTCATGCATAAAGAACGCTTCGGGTTCCCCGAGGCTTGGAGACAGGGTATAAAAGTCCATGCATCTCCAGGCCTGCCATCCGCTGCCCTCGCTGCCGTCTCCTCAGTCAGCTGGGTAAGTCTGAACCCAGCTGGGTTCACTCTTTCTGCAGGCGCGCTTGCGGTTCGGACCGGTCCTCTCCCTGGGCGTCCGTCTCGTGCTCATGCCCTGCTCTGTGTTGCAGTTCTGCCTCCCTCGCCACGAGATGTCTTGCTCCAGACCCTGCCTCCCTTTCTCCTGCGGACCAGCCCCCCTTGCAAACAGCTGCAACGAGCCTTGTGCTCTGCGCTGCGCTGACTCCACCACCGTGATCGAACCCTCCCCGGTGGTGGTGACCCTGCCGGGCCCCATCCTCACCTCTTTCCCCCAGAGCACAGCCGTGGGATCCTCTCTCTCAGCTGCTGTCGGGAGCTCCCTCAGCGCCGGGGGGGTCCCCGTCTCCTCTGGGGGCTCCCTTGGGCTTGGAAGACTCACAGGCCTCGGGAGCGGTCTGTGCGGGCCCCTGCGTTCGTGCAATGTGTGCTGGTAGGGCCAGCGCATCGCTCACGTTGGAGAGGACCACCAGGAACGGAGAAACGAGATCTGGATCCAGGACCGGGGAGATGCCAGTGGTTTCCCAGTGCGTGGGACGTCTGCCTCTCCCCCTGAATGGAAGGGAACCGCGTGTCATCCCTTGTCACCGTGCCCTTCTTGCTCTCACTCTTCCTGTGCTTTGCTTGCTACCGCCAGGTAGCCCCCTCATCCTCCCTCCCGTGCTTTGTAGCTTTTGCCATTGATGAAGGCAACACACTTTCCTTGCCCGTGCTGTAGGTGGGAGAGGATGCTCACCGGCTGCAGCTGCAATGGGGAGAATGGGGTGCCTCGCGGGCGCTTGGTATCCGTCTGTGAAGGGGGATGTCCTCCTGCCCTGCGGAGCCCTCGACCTCTCACGCTCAGTGCTCTTCCCCCTCCTGTTCTCACTAAAGAAATGCACACTTGCTCTTCTCATTAAAGAAATGCTGTGTCCCAGCCCGAGTCCCCTCGTCTTCCTTTCTCCTGAAACTGCAGCTGCCCCTGGGTGATGCGCGCTGTGGGGCTGGTGATTTTCTCTACGGGTCCATGCACAGACTCCTGCTCAGCCGTTCCACACTGCCCTTGCCTCATCCCTGGCCATGTGCAGGCCAGTCGCTTTGAGATGGGATTTCACTTGGTCTCCCACCAAGCGTCCCTGGTGAGCGGAGGATGGAAGTGGCAAGGCCACTGGGGAAAGGCAGAGCGGGGCGTTTGGAGGCATGCTGATGGAGAGGGTGGCACCTCTTTCTCCTTCCACCCGCCCTGTGCTCACCGGGCATAGAACCCATGCAGGCAGTTTTGATCGAGCCAGCAAAGGGACAGCCGAGCCCAGGAAACAGCCCGTCTCAGCGATGCCACTGCGACCGTTGGAGGAAGGTGATGCCCACTCACAGGTGTCACTGTCAGTGATCTGTCCTGAGAGTATCACGCAGGCTGCAGGCACGCAGTGAGCTGCATGGCGGCTCGCGCAATGCCCAGCAGGCTGCTTTGGGTCCTCCTGCCGGCTCTTACCTCTGCTGAACCTCGTTCCCTGCCCCCTCTCCTGCTTTCCTCTCTGTGGGAGGTCAGGGGCTGAGCAAGGACTCGGCTTGTATTTAATCATAAGCAAGCGTGCACTGTTTTCTTCTGTCCCCTTGAAATACGATTGTGCCCTTCTGCACCAGGCGGATGGGGGAGGGATGTGACAGAGAAAGAAATGGTGCAGGCTTCTTTTCTGGGTCTCGGTAAGAAAGGCCCAACAAGAAGCGGGACAATACAAAGCAGTTTTAATAAGATGGGGTAAGAAGAGGAGTATAGACAGCAAGTAAATCTTGCGTCCCTTCAGATGCTGGGCACCCTGCTGCCATGCAGCATGGGACGGACCCTGGGAGGATTTTGCCACGGCATGCTGCGTGGATCCTGTCCGTGGAGAGGTTCCTCCTGCCTACCATGCCATGGTGCCTTTTGTTTTGTGTAACAAATAGAATCATGTGTCTTCTCCTGACAGGCTGGCCTGCTCTATCTGCCATAACACCCACCAGCGCACGGCACCGGCCAGCACGGGGCACTGCAGCTGGTTGCCTTACAGCAGCCGCTTCCCTGACGCGTTGGGCCTGAAGTACAAGGGCCGATCAAGCAGACGTGGCCTGTTCAAGCCACAGACTCCACCAACACAATGTCTGCTGCAAGACCTCCCAGACAAGGGCTTCTAGCACCAGCTGTGTGCACTAGGAACTCCAGCTTTATTAGTACATTATAGAATATTAGGATCTGTCACCCAAGGGAGCCTTCAAAGCAAAGTCCGCATTCCAGGCGCAATTGCTATCAGCAACTGATAGCATACTGGAGTTGTACTGTAATGAAGGCTCTGCAAGAGTGCAAGTGAACGCAGAGCTGGTGAACATCACCACAGGCGGCACCTGCGCAGCATGCCATGTCCTGACCGATGGCTGCACTATCTTGGGATTCCCAGCATCAGACGGGATGAAGGATTCTACGATTGGCTCTCACCGTTTCTATGTTAGTAAGAAGAAAATTGTGTCCCTTGAAAGTGCTCACGCCTTTCTCACTGGGCTCCCAAAAGAGCCAGCACTTTGTGTGCACAGAAGGCTGCCGGGTCAAACACCTCAGGGATTGTGTCCTCTTGTCAGTGGGGCTGGGAGGAGGTGAAGCGCTCTGCATCTGTGTCTCATCCTCTCCAACGGAGAACTCGTCCGTGAAGGCCCAGTCCTCATTTCCTTCCTGAGTCTGGGCACTGGCCCTGCTGCTTCTTCCTTCCTGCTTTCATTGGCAGAAACACTTTCACCCCTGACAAAATGGGTCCGCATTTCTGTCGCTTAAAGACGTTCATGCATGGTGTGCCACTGATGAGGTACACAAGAATGTGAGAAAATGCGTGACTACCTATGCTATCCCTTTCTCCTTCTTGTGCTACCCCCAATAAGTGGTACTTTAACCAAGATCTTGCAGACCCTGAGCGTCCTGGTTTTGGCTGGCATAGAGTTAATTTTCTTCCTAGTAGCTGGTATAGTGCTCTGTTTTGGATTTAGGATGAGAATAATGTTGATAACAACTGATGTTTTAGTTGTTGCTAGGCAGCGTTTACGCTAAGTCAAGGACTTTTCAGCTTCTCATGCTGCCTTGGCAGTGAGGAGGCTAGGGGTGCACAAGAAGCTGGGAGGAGACACAGCCAGGCCAGCTGACCCAAACTGGCCAAAAAGATATTCCAGACCATATGGCATCATGCACCAATAAAAATGGAGGGAGTTGGCGGGGGGGGTGCAGCAGCCACTGCTTGGGGATTGGCTGGGCACTGGTCACCGGGTGGTGAGCAACTGCATTGTGCATCACTTGTTTTGTGTATTCTTTAATCATTATTATTATTTGTTGTTGTTGTTGTTGTTGTTGTTGTTTTCCCTCCCTTTTCTGTCCTACTAAACTGTCGTTATCTCAACCCCCAAATTTTTACTTTACAAGACTCTCATCACCCCTACTTTGAGGGACATCCTGATGCCTGAAGCAGAAAACCACTTACTTCCTCTTCTCCCCCCCACCTCACAAAACCGAACCAAACCAAACCAAACCAAACCAAACGAAGCCAAGCCAAGCCAAGCCAAGCCAAGCCCACCTAAAACCACCTAAAACAACTATAGGAAAATAGTTTCTAAAGAGTTTCTATTTCATTGTGATGTTCTGATCATTTTCCGAGTAAACCAGGCTGAATTCCTTAGCCCTGGGGAGTGTGCAAAGTTGGCGTGCATTCCAGAAACAGCACCTGCCTTGGACCTCCCGCATGTTTGATTTTCCAGCTGAATGCTCAAAACCCCATCCTGTACTGAAACAGTCTAAATACAAGTGAGAGCGAAATGCTTTTGGCCATCCAGGGAGGCCTTTTCTTTCCCGCTGAGAGCATCCTGTCAGCCCGTAGCTTGTCTCTGGGAACTGCTGACCATGGGCACCTGCCTGCAGGCAAAAGAGATAGAGAGACATCTACACGTCCATATGTATATGCACAGACGTGTGTCTGCATACATATGTGTCCCTACACAAATCCTTATGGAACTCATTGAGCAAAACACACGTGAAAAGATTTAGATCCTTTGAAAATAATAACCTATCCTCAAAATAGAAAACTGAAAATATTTAATGAAAATTTACTGGTTGACATCCTGTGTTTTCATTTTTATACATTTTGTACGACATATATGGAAAGACTGAAATTTGTGGATTGAACTACTCCACTGTTTTGAGGAAGTTTTATACTTTTAATAAGACGAAGGATCCTCTTTTATCTTAAAAATCTGGTATGTTTCTCCAATAGTTAAGCAAAATCATGGCAAGGAAGGAGTGTGGAAATACACAACATTCAAAGGAAGTCAGCCAAACAAGTTTTTGTTTCTTACGCTTTTTCACTGATAGTAATTTGAGAAAGTTATTTGGAAAAAACAAAATCCAGACAATTAAAACTCCTTTAAATCATCAAGATGATTATTATTACAGAAGAGCACACTGAAAATATAAATAAGCCACAATTCAAATGCATGTCTTTAGAATTGTTTATGAACACTGAAACAATTCTGTTGACGTCTGTAATAAAAATGTTAGCTGTATAAAACAGGAAGGAAATGTCTTCTATCCTCTTTCAATTCCTTTGTCCCTTAAAGCAGTCTTTAAAATTTTATGCAGGCACAAGACATGGTAGCTATCTCCGTAAAAATTTTGGTGGAGACCAATGCTGTCTACGGTTATGTCACACAACACTTAACATTTTTGAAAAAGAACTGCATTGACAGAGGAACGCTCACCAGAAAGTGAGATTGGTGAGGTGGAGTCTGACGGTATGAAATGTTGCCTTGCAGCATTAAAGGATGGGCTGAAGGTGGGTTTGGTCTCCCTGTCACACGGGTGGAGTTCATTTCATCTGCATGTAAGTCTCTACAATGCAAGTGTGGGATGTGATACTTTGGTCACTGATCTTTCCTATATCCCTCTGGCAACGTGCAGGTGCAAGAGGTGAGGTATTTGTGGGTGGTTGTTCAGCTGAGGGGAACTGGCCTAGGAGCTGGGGTGAAATAGCTTCCTTCTCATCTTAGAGAGAGCCCCTTTCACCTCCCTGTTCCTAAGGCTGTAGATAATAGGGTTCAATATAGGGGTCAACACAGAATAGAACAGAGAGAGCACCTTGTCCGCATCCAGGGAATAGCTGGATTTGGGACGTATGTAGATGAACACAGCTGTCCCATAGAACAACGTCACTACAGTGAGATGTGAGAAGCAAGTGGAGAATGCTTTATACCTTCCTTTGACAGACCTGATTTTGAGGATGGAGGAAATGATGAGGCTGTAGGACACCAAAATGAGCAGAAAAGGCATCAGGATGACAAAGGCAGCAGCCAGAATGACCTGTAGCTCATTCCAGTAAGTGTCCCCGCACACCAGCATCAGCACTGGCTGGATCTCACAGAAGAAATGGTTGATCACGTTGGAGCCACAGAAGGGCAAAGAGAAGATAAATGTAGTGTGCCCCAGGGCCACGAGGTTGCCACATATCCATGAGGAAGCAGCCAGCTGCATGCATACCTTCTTATTCATGACATCCATGTAATGCAGGGGGCTGCATATGGCTAGGTAGCGGTCATATGCCATAGCAGCTAAGAGGCAGCACTCAGTCGCCCCAAAGAACAGAAAGAAATACATCTGTGCAGCACAACCTGCAAAAGAGATGGACGTATCACTTGAAAGAAGATTGACCAGCGCTCTGGGCAGGGTCACAGAGATGTAGCAGATCTCCAGGAATGACAAGTTCCTGAGGAAGAAGTACATGGGAGTGTGCAGGACAGGGTCCATGTTAATTACAAGAAGAATAATCAGGTTTCCCAGCACCGTGACGATGTAAATACATAGAAAGAGGACGAAGAAGATGACTTTCATATCTGGGCGATGAGAAAAACCCAGGATAACAAACACGATTGCAGAAGTTTTATTTCCAGTGGTCCCTTCTTCAGAGGATTTCATCTTGGAACAATAAAGACACAACAACAACAATGAAACAGTATGGTACATTTCTTAATTTGAGCCAAATAGCTCTCTGTTGTTAGCAGTTGCTTACATGAAATTCAGAGTCAATTCCAGTCCTAAAGCGAGGCATCTGCTGCTCTTGGAGAAGACTGATGGTGCGCACCCTGGCCACCATCTGCCACGCAGGGAAGACAGGGTGCACTCCTGTGGATCTTGTGTCACATTTGTGAGCCCCATGTGGATATGCTGGACAGCCCATAATATCTAAATCTACAGAGCTGTGCTTAGGCTTCTCAATCATTTCTGAGATGCCCGTGTTTCAGACGCTGAAAGCTTAGATGTCTTGATAAACAGCGAGGACAAATCCCACCCAACGTGTCCAGCAGCCTATAAGTCTGGTTTTCCATCCTCCCACCTATTTCATGTTAACCCCGTATGATGTCTGTGTTATGCGCATGTTCTGTTAGAACAATAGTTGACCTCCGGAAGGTTTTAGTTTAAATTAATAGTTTCATTCTACTCTCAGTCACCTTGCATTGGAGCTTGGACACATAAGATAGTTACAAATCTTAAAATGGAAGAGATGACCTATCATGGCGCACTCTCTTTGCTGAAAGCTTAGGAAGCATTGCATGACAAATTCAGATCTCCATGTACGCATGGACATTTAGGTGCTTATACATAGGCGTCCTATGCCGTTTTGTATGACTCAGTTATCCAAGCACAGGGTTTGCAAATTTTCATTAGGATTGAGTGCAAGTCTCACTCCGCTCACCTGCAAGTCTGCCAAGAACCTCATGGATCTGTACAATGAAACTGAGTACCTGCGTTTAGACACCTCCTAACTCTGAGCCACAGAATTCAGGGTAAACCTGATACTAGTCACAACCAGATAAAATGGCTCAAGAAAGATGCTGTAGCCTCTCAGGGCACTTCATCATGATCCTGCCTACAAGCCTTTACATTAGTCTGTCCTCAGTAGAGAAAAGGGAGGCTTCATACCAGCCTCCTGAGTTGAAAGAGAAAATGGCCCAAAGAACGTGTAGTTTTTTAAAAGCTTGTTCAGGATTAGAGTTTGCCTCGACTGACTTACACAGAGGTAAAGTAAGGAGAAAATCATTCTGCAGTGGTGGAAATAGGCACTTCCAGAGGACAAATTTGCCTCGTTCTGAGGTAAAGGCCTAAAATGGACCTGAGAAGTTGCCCATTGAAAGAATGTATTTCTCTCCATCAACTGCCACAGGTGTTTCAATAGTCAGTTCAGGTGCAGATGCCTATCAGTGTCTAAGATGAGGTAAAATCAGTTGTATCAGAAGTCTCCTGGAATACATATGTTGAAAAGAAAGCACAAATCCAATGGTTGTGTGATTTTGTGTATGTGCATTATCAGAAGTAGAATTATTACAGACAGTTATCACTAACACTGAGTCACGTACTTTACAGTACTGCACAGTATGGTACAACCTCTACTTTAAGGTGGGACCTGGTTTACTCAGGGAAGCAAGACCTCTAGAAGAAGCGAATATAGTCTTTGGGGAGGCAGGAAAGACAGATAAGGCCTTTAGAAAGTAGAAGGTAACCCTTTATCTTTGATAGCCAAACTTAGGTAGAAAAGGTCTCCTTCAGGAGGCTTTGAAAGGCATGTTCCTCTTTCCACTGACCATAAAGGAAACCTCAATGGCTTTCTGAGACAGAATGAGTAGCTTTCACGTGATCCCATTTGGTAAGATGCATCCTACTGTTAGGTGAGCTCGTAGAGGTGAGGTACATCCAAAGCATGATTCAGGCTACTGTGCAGACAGGCGTCTGGTTTAGCACTTCTGATTTGGCCTCTCTGCTGACTCTCTACTCCATTTTTCTTCATTGTTTATAGAAGGAGGCCACAGAGCTCAGGATCCCAATATAAGTCCTCAGGTTGAGTGTTGCGGGAATCACCCCTTCCTCATTGCCTCCATTTGACCCCTTCACCTTTACTTTTCCAAACTTTTTTCCAGATCTTCCATTCTACCCTTTGGCACACCTCTGTCTGCCTCTGCTTCCCCTGGTAATTTCTTTTCAAGCAAGCACTCCTTCACTTGTAGGTTATATTTCTAATAAGAATGTATGCATTTTCAAAAGAATCTCTGCATTCTGCATTCATGTGTTTCAAGTTTTTACAATTGACAGGTAAACACTCTCTCTAATTCATGTCACTTGTAAATTTTCTTTTTAACTTCCCTTAAAATTCTGTTTTGAGAATGCAGATGGCCATTTCTAAAACATCCTATCAAATTTTAACATGCAGGATGTCTTCTTTTTCTCTTAAACTGAAGTAACTATGAAAACATTTTCCATATATAAAAAAAATATCACTACAAATGACAACGCTTGCCCCCCCCCACTAACCAATAAGAAAAAGCACTTTAACATAACGTAGCATATCACAAGTTCTCAGGCACGGCTGCAATTTCTTATAATAAATAAGATTAAACTGACCTTAATAATGTTTTCTAAAGGGAACATGCTGTATCTGAGAAAAATAAAAACAACGTTGACATTAGCTTCAGCTCATAGTCACTGATGCTGAACTGTAAACTCATGTACTAAGCCCTTAACAGAAATTTGGTGATATTTGAGTTCAAGGAACAACAGAAACTGTTCAGGCTCAGTTGAACTCAGCTTGTTTGCGGTAACTCAATAACTACGGGAGAAATTCCAGTCAAGCCAAGATATTTTTTACCTACCTCTGCAGTCCTTCTCTTGTTTCTGTGTTCCATCTACTAAATCAGGGGGGAACTGTGGTATTTGATGTTTCCTCAGCAGCCCTAGAGACATGGTCCTTGTTGCATTCCAGGTGCTCTCTAAGATGAAATCACAGAAAAGGCACATGGTCAACACCTGAGCTCTGCAGCAACCTCTCCTGAGACCTGTGTGATCAAGCCGACATGGGAGATAAACTGGGATTTACTGCCAATCTCAGAACACAACTTGTCTCTCCATCGTTTGGCTGTTGAAAGCATGGATCTCCAGGTACTCCAAACCTCTGAACTCCAGAACACTGGGCCAGTGAAGTCTGTTAATGAGAAGCGTTTCTGTGTCAAGTCTGTTAATGAGAAGCGTTTCTGTGTCAAACTGTCAAATCCCATAGCATCTTCAGGTTGGAAGGCTCTGTGGAGGATAAGAGGAAAGAAGGACATTTAAGGAGCAAAGCGCCCAGTGTGTCCTTTTGACTTACAGTCTGCCAAGGATGTGAAAAATCTTTCAATGTGGCCTGGAACAATCCACAGCTCCATCCTTGGAGTGAAGGAAAGAGAGGCTTCGGAATTACATGGTTGGTTCCTCTGTGACCAGAGAAATAATGGTTTGATTTTTTTTTTTCAGTCCAAGTGTGTAGGCTCAAGGCCCACTGTTCACTCTGGGCCATCACTCATTTGCACCCAAATGCTGCTCCCTACTGAGAAAAAAAGTGCTTATGCCACGCAGGTCGCAGCCCCAACTGTGTGTTGGAGAAGGCTTCTTGAGAGGCTGTGGTGAAAAGACTCCCTCTGGTCACTCCATCCTGACTTACAGCTCTTCATTCCTCAAACAGCATGGGGAAATGTGCCCTTCTGAGTTCCTCTTGCCATTTGCCGTCCTCTGCTCTGTGGCACTTGCCTTTCTGGACACGTGACAGACATAAGGCATCCTGGTTCCTAGCTCCTCATTATCACCTTCTGAGGCTGAGAAGATGACAGGTGCTTTGAGATGAGAAAAGAAGTGAAGACACAAGGCCAGCATGTCCATTTGCATCCTACCCATCCCAGGGCAGGAATCTCTCCATCAGCAGGCCATGGGGAAAGAGGGAGACGCCTGGACTCTGACTCAGGCTGTCTGACTGCAAGTGTCAACTGTCTTTCAGGCATAGAAGCCACTTCAAGCTTTTTTGTTTGGTTTGTTGATTTTGGGTTTATTTTTGTCTTAGGCATGTTTCCCCACTTCCATCTTAGAAGCATATAATTGTCTAGGTGGGAAGGGACCTTTCAGATCATCGAGTCCAACCATCAATGTAACTCTGACAAAGCCATCACTAAACCTTGTCCCTGTCAATCTTAGAAACCATTAGATTGACTTCTCTTCATACAAACACACTTGTCTTCCCTGCTTTTACTTCTGTCTCAGCTTCTGTTGTCTTCATTATCAGAGGAGAAAGTGCAACTAAGGCATGCCAGCACATATTCACCCCCTTCTCGCATCACAGTAGTGCTTAGGACAAGCCCGTCTTGAGCAACAACACAAACAAGCAAGACACTGGGTAGGGTCTACAACGAGGACAGAGGCAGGAGACAGGAGTATTTCCTCTTTCCCACTATTGCCTGATGAGCTGGTACTTCTCTGATCAACTTTCTTCAGTGTTGGCACCTGAGTTGTTTGCCTCTGTCCCCAAACTACGGATCATCAGTGCAATTTCCACAGCCTTCTACAAAGGAGACTGGTTTCCCCCGTGCTCTTGTTTGACTCCTGGAAGAAGCCAGTAGTACCAGGTTCTGTTCCTGGCCTGAAATTTTTCGTGTAGAAATGAACTGAGCCTGGATTCAAGAGTGAGTTTACATCGCCAACATGGCCAGGGACATGAGAAATGCATATTTCCTGTGGCCTTATCTCCCAGTGAAGTATTTAGTTACCACAGCACCTTGGACACCCCTGCT
Organism: Dromas ardeola; assembly: GCA_013398915.1. NCBI lineage: Eukaryota > Metazoa > Chordata > Aves > Charadriiformes > Dromadidae > Dromas > Dromas ardeola. The sequence continues at coordinate 25,904 of VYZM01015985.1, forward strand.
GTGCTGTTCACAGAGACAAGGAACAGAGGGAAGACTGTCCCTTTTTCTTTTTGAAGCCAGGTCATCTTGAAACTGAACCCAGAGTCCTTCCTCGAGATCAACAAGCCAGGTGGGAACCTCTGCTCTTGGGGGAATTCTTGAGAAGGCTGGAGGGCAAACACTGCAATTTCTGCCCTGAGAATGGGAACCCTAGAGAAAAAAGGTCAAGCCAAGGAGCTCTGCATTACTTGACTTAACAGGGGAGCCCCACAAAGACGGATAGAAATCTCCTTCCCTGAGGCACTGGAGTGGGAATTAGAGGCTTTCTTTTAGGACATGAAAGAGACAAGACTTGAGCCTTGGCTGGGCTCCAAGGGGTCTGGCGGGACCTGCGAGTGTGGGGTGACCTTGGGATGAGCTGGGTGTTTGCAGTGTGCATCAAGCTGGACCACCTGGTGTCTAGGGCACCCATGGGGTGGGTAAGAGGGCTGGTGCTAAGTCAGGGGTACTGGCCAGCAGAGGGGCTATGCCGGTGCAAAGGGGACCTGTGAATGTCTGTGAGCTTGTGCCTGCACTAGTGACCTTCTGTCTCTGACAGCCCCAGAGGAGGCGGGGACGTTAGCTGAAAGATCTATAATGCCTTTGGTGAAATTTGGATGTAGGTTTTCCAGATGGTTTCTTCTCTTACGAAGAAGCTCTTCCTTGCAGATGTGTCATCAGTTCATTGTTGCTAGGGTGCCCCATGGTGTGTCTCCACCCATGGGATTTCTCCCCAGAGATCCTCAACAACAATTGAAATCAATGCTTGGTGCGGTTCAGGCTTCATCTGTGACTATTTTTATGAAAGTCAAGACTGACCAGGAGGTAGTTCCGTCTAAAAGGGCTTCTATCCAATATGATGTTGTAGTCACTGCAATAGTTTAGTAATGAGACTCAAACTACAGACTAAAGGATGATTAAATTCACCAGGTAACTATTTTTTTGATATTGACATTAACTGTGCCTCAACCAGAAAAACATAAGTTGCTGAAGTATCCAGTCCGAGACAAGGAGCTGAATGCACATTGAAACCTCACACTACCTAGTGTGTTCACAGCTTGGAAAACAGAGCTGTAAAAATTGGACACGTACTCAATATTATGCATATTGGTTTGTATGTAAGTAACTAGATACCACTGCTGTGTGCATCAGCTCTATTTATGGATGTGGGAAGTGGAGTTTATTCTTATGAACTACATTGCTCTTAATCAATTTCTAGTAACAGATTATTCTCTATGGTTTCCATTCTTGGGGTAGAAATTATACCTTGACTCACAGTATTTAACAAGAAATATAAGACTGATGGTGAATCAGTGTGCAAGTTTGTACTCCTCCATGACAGAGCATTTTGAGAGACTTCTTACGTGTGCCCTTGTATGTCCAGGACCATGCAAATGAGTATTACATTTTTATAAAAAATTCACGTGTGTATTAATGAGTGGAATTTTTTAATGCAATAATCACTGTTGATTATGTATATAATTTTTTATATTTCTTTTAATGAAAAGCAGATTGTTGGTGTGTTTGTGTCTAAGTTCATGTGCTATATATGTGTAAGTTTATGTATACATTTTTACTATGGATTAGTATAAGTGATATCTTTATATATTTATATACTTTCTTATACATATCCCTGTGTGCAAGTGTGGAGAGTGGCTGTCTACTGGACTATTTGCAATTCATTCTATAATTGTTTATGCGAATTTCATGAAATACATGTTAAAACTTACGTTTCAGGAGGGAGAGAGAGCAGGATGGGAGGCAGGGAAGAAGGGAAAGAGGGAAGAACAGAGGCAGGGAAGGAGAAAAGAAGGACAGACTGGTAGTGACTTTGATGCTGTTCCCAAAGGTTTATTTGAGAGCCATAACCTTTATAGATAGTGCTTTCACCCCTGAAAGTTAACATATTCTGATCTTATTTCCTTAGCAGACAAATCCTAGAGAGATGACAAATGTCACAGCAGTATTGGAATTCAGGCTACTGGGCTTCAGTAGCAACCCACGCTGCCAGATCCTGCTATTCACACTGTTTTTGGTTATTTATATTCTCACCATCCTAGGAAACATGATTATTATTTCAGTGGTGACACTTGAGCCACGACTTCATTCACCCATGTACAAATTTCTCAAGAACCTCTCTTTCCTAGAGGTCTGTTACACCACCACAATTGTACCCAAGATGTTGGCCAATCTACTGGCAGAGAGGAAGACCATCACGTTCTCAGGATGCATGGCACAGCTTTACTACTTCATTTCCCTGGGAGCCACTGAGTGCTACCTCTTGTCAGTGATGGCATATGACCGATTCCTTGCGGTCTGTGAACCCCTGCACTATGGTGTAGCCATGACTGCTGAGTCTTACACATGTCTGGCTGTGGGCTCCTGGGTCACTGGTGTTTTTACTGGTTTTCTGCCCTGCCTGATGGTCTCCAGATTGCATTTCTGCAGTTACAACCTCATTGATCACTTCTTCTGTGATATCTCTCCACTGTTGAAGCTCTCATGCTCAGACACCACTGTCACAGAAGCTGTCATTTTCATCCTCTCTCTCCTGGTCCTTTCCAGCTGCTTTCTGTTGACTCTTTTCTCATACCTACTTATAGCTCTCAACATCCTGAAGACACCCTCTGCTTCTGCAAAAAGAGTTACCTTCGCCACCTGCAGCTCACACCTCATGGTAGTGACTATATACTATGGTACAATGATTTCCATGTATGTCCGTCCCACCTACAACCTGTCCTCAGAGCTCAATAAGGCTGTGTCTGTGCTCTACACAGTGGTCACACCCCTCCTGAACCCAGTAATCTACAGCTTGAGAAACAAGGCATTCAAGAAGGCCTTGGGAAAAGTTGTCGTCAGACACCGTCGTCTTCATTCTTTGTAAGCTGGGAACACTCCAAGACTGACTGTTGATATTCAGGTTCTTTGACTACAGGTTCTATTTTGGTTCTATTCAGGTTCTATTTTGACTACAGAACAGTTATTACTGTAAAGTGAAATGTCTCCTGGACTATACAATGTTTTACTTTCCTCTTTTTCTTCTTTTTCCTCTTCCCTTCTTTCTTTGCACACCATTTAATTTACTTTTCATTACTATTAAAATTACTATCTGAATTGCCCTTTTCTTCTTATTAGTGCACAGACACAAATACACATGTACATTCAAAGGCTAATATATAATTTTAAATTTACAAAATATTTATATGTTTCCTTCCTTGTAGATTTCTGTCTTTGTTTGCCTGGTCAGTTTTCTGAATTCACTGATTCGGATTAAATGTCATTCTGTTTTTCTTATACTCCACTTGAGGCACGTGAAACTAATGTCTTAACAAAAAGTGTATTTGCCTTTTATGATGAAAATGTATCCCAAAAATACATTTTATTGTTACTTTACAATAATTTAACACTATGAGAAGTCATCTAAATCAGGATTCATGATAGCTAGTTGAGGAGACCAACTCCGGTGCATACAGAGAAACCAGCTTATGCTTTGGGTGTGTCTACATTGCTAAATAACTTAACCTCGGGGTTTCTCTGAGGTTATTGTATTCTAGCCATTGAAATCACAAAAATGCTAGTCCATTTTTGGTTGCCCTGTTAGATAGAAATAATGAAATATTATCCTCTGAAGTGAAATCTGGGCGTGATTCTACAAATAGCTCATTTAAAGAACTACTTTTGAGTTAGCAGAGAGGATGAGACCAGGCCAGATTTCACTCTTTTCAGTAAAACCAGTCTTCCACAACTACTTCATCAGCCATTTGTCCTCCAACACCTGCACAAAATTCGCAAAATATCCCCTGGCATAGCCTTGGGAACGACACACATACCCTTGGCATCAGATTATATATAAAAACATTTCTTTGATGGGCTGCGGTCCACCATTCATTTTATTTTGGGCATTTTGAACAAAAAACAAGTACAGGCAGAAGTGTTATGTCTGAGAAGCAGAAATATCACACAGTGCCTAAATGACACTTGGGCCAAGAGCTATGCAGCGTGGACACAACATTAGGAGGTTAGCCATCAGCACAGGTAGGTATGAATGACTGTACACCAGGACTGGGAGCATTGTGTAGGATCTTTTAATTTCTGCATTGGGGCTAATCACCAAGGTACACCATGGAGAGACGCAGGTAATTCTAAGTCACAACTAATTTCATTCTGGTGCAATGGTCCAAAACAGGTAAATTGAATTGCCTTACAGAAGTTACTGTTTCTTTCTGTTGATTATAACACAAGTCCTGATGACTGTCTTTGTTGTAAAGACCTAATTTTCTTTCATGCTCTATAAGATATACCACAAACTGAGATTTTATTGGTTCTTTAAGTTGTCATTAAGGAAGATACATCTTTCTGAGCTTGACTCATGTGTGAGCGTGATGTGAAATGCATGACAGGTATTCTTATCCTTCTGCATTGACTATAAGAGGGATCTGAAGTGTTCAACTGAGACTACACTTCTGGCTCATAAGTAACTGCTGTTAGGCAAAAGGTATCTTCTCCTAGGTGATATGTAAAGCCAATTTATGTATTATACATTTGTTTATAGGATAGTTCAGGTTGAAAGGCACCTCAGAAGGTCTCCAGTCCAATGTCACACTAGAAGTACCTGATATCCACCTAGGAGATCAGAGCAGATTGCCCAGAGCTTGAGAACCTCCCAGGGTGGAGACAACCGCTCTGAGCAACCCCTGCTTGACTGTCCTTGTCATGAAAAAGTTTTCCCTTGTAGCCAGCCTGAACCACTTTGCTTCAACTTATGCCTGTTGTGCCTTGCCCATTGTGAAGAACCTGGCCCTATGATCTTAATGACTACTAGGAACTTCAAGGCCTTTCATCTGACATGTTCTGCAGCCACTCAGTCCCCAACATGTATCACTGCATGGGTGGTCTTCCCTCTGTAGTGCATGACTTTCCATTTGTCCTTGTTGAATTCACGCACGAGGCTCCTGTTGACTCATTGTTCCAGTTTGTCTAGATCCTAGTGATTGACAGTCCCATTGTTGTGGTTTAACCCCGGCAGGCAGTTCAGCCCCACACAGCCACTTGCTCACTCCCCACTGGTGGGATGTGGGAGAGAATTGGAAGGGTAAAAGTGTAAAAGCTCGTGGGTTGTGTAGGAGACTCGTAATTTCCCCTAAACAAAGACTGAGAGAAGCAGCCTGAGGGAAGCATGAAACAGATGGTGAGAGATGAAGGGGAGGGGGAGGAGGCCCTCGAGCCTTCCTGAGGAACGTCTCAAACACTAGCAAGTCCAGACGGATAATGTGGAGTCTGGATAATGCAGGCCTTCTGCTCAAAGAACTGATAAGGCTAACACCTGCGTATCTCTTGTGTGACTCATGGGGAGGCCTAAAAGCACAGGATGGGCCCAGAGGCCTGACAGGACAGCCCTGCTTTTTGTCAGCAGGGCCATAAGTTGTATATCTGTTGCTAAGTAACTGTAGTAACTGCTCTGCCCCTTTCATGCAACAGTAACACAAGGCGTACTGTAGCACTTGCCATAATTTGTCATATACCTAACCAATTATCATTAGTTAGACCTAGTTAAGACATATATTAATCACTATGGTAATGTAATAAACATTTGTATATGGACCTTGAGAGTTGTCTCACCTTAGCCCGCGCTGCTGGGCGTTTGCGAATCTGAGTCACTTGCCCCCTCTCTTTTCTGAGCGGGGCGTGACAGGTTGGTAAAGCAAAGCTGTGCACACAAGCAAAGGAATGTATTCCCTACTGCCCATCAGCAGGCAGATGTTTAGTCATTTCCAGGAAAGCAGGGCTTCATTACATGTAGTGGTTACTTGGGAAGACAAACACCGCGACACTGAATGTCCCTCCTTCCTCCTTTCGCCAGCTTTTATTACTGAGCGTGGTGTCATACGGTATGGGATAGCCCTTTGGTCATTTGGGGTCAGCTGTCCTGGCTGTCCCCCCTCCCAACGTCTTGTGCACCCCAGCCTACTCGCTGCAGGAGAGACAGAGTGAGAAACAGAAAAAGGCTTTGATGCTGTGTAAGCACTGTTCAGCAATAGCTCAAACATCCCCGTGCTATCAACAGTTTTGATCACAAGTCCAAAATATAGCACCATACAAGCTACTATGAAGAAAATTAACTCTATCCCAGGCAAAACCAGTAAACCTCTCCTCAAGTATACTGACTGGTCCCTCAGGCATGGTGTCATCTGTAGCCTTGAGAAAAGTGAACCGCCTCTCGTTCATTGATAAAGGTGTTGTACACAACAGGTCCCAAGATGCATCCCTGACGTGTTCCACTTGTCACCAGCCTCCCGGCACAATATCACCCATTAACAACTACCCTCTGACCCCAATCTTCCAAGCAGGTTTTTTGATGTGCCTTATTATCCACCCAGCCAGATCATAATGTCCTAATGTAGATAAATAGCCATGACTTTGTCTCCCAGAGCCAGGCTAGTCTATCGCAGAAAAATCCAGGAATCTGTCTGTCAGATTCTTACCCTTTCAGTTATGCCAGCAATGACTCTCACTGTCATTTTCTCACAAATGTTATCAGAATATCTGTGTTCAGTTGATTCCATAATACCATGGTATCCTGCCTGTGAAAGACTAATTTACTAGCAAAAAATTAATGGGTGACTACAGAACCTCTGTCAGTGTTGAATATTCTCCTGTCCAGGTTTGATATCGTGGATGTGTGCTCTGTGAAAAGAAGTGTGCCATGAAAGCACAAAGCTTTGAGGTGTAGTACCAGAAGACAAAACCAAGATGGGAAAGACGGGGTCTGGTCCCACCCTTGCTGATGAAAAGAGACCACAAGAATTATGATACCACTAAAATATATTCAAATCTTATTTGGGAAGGGGCCAGATGGGGGTCCTTGAAGAGATCTGTCATTCGTGTGCTGTTAAAAGAAGGGGTGCATGTTGCAGTAAAAGAAGGAACCATGCACATATTGAATCCTGAACTTGATCTTAGCAGTGAGATTGCTATGAACCAGGAAATGAGCTGCACCTCAGATGTGCCTCTTTTCCCCCCTTGCAGGAGTGGGAGCATAGAAAGTTATCTCACATACAAGAAAATGAACTCCATCTCAGTTGAAGACCTTATTCTCAGAGGGACCAGGGGAGTCCCATCCAGCTGCCAGACTATAGGGTCTGGGAGTCTCTAGGGGTGGATCTGTGTGTGTGTGTGTGGGGGGGCATCTGTGCAAGTGAAGTGGTGTCGGGTGGGACAGTGTTGGATGAGAGACTTTAAACACAGTAAAGGAAAAAAAATAAATCTCCCATTTCCCTCTTCTGTCTATCCACCTACATATTTGAGTATTTGTTTACCTAAAGTTTATTCAAAGTCCAGTGAAATAATATTTAAGATTTCTTCTAATTTAGGAATTCTAACTCTTCTAATTTAGGAATTAAGATATTTTTTTCCTGTTTACTGAAATTTTAACAAGATGAAGGAAAGCTTTTTGAATCAGGTTAAGGCTGACAATAAAGATAAATATAGGATGACAAAGAATCTTGTTGGTTTCTTTGGTCACAGTCACATAGTAGTAGCATCACAGGATCTACATGGAAATGAAAAATTTCAGAGAAAACCATGGTTGAATGGCTCATGCGGCAAGTTTCTTCTTCTGGCTAGGATGCCCATGATGCAAACTCTCTTTTTTGCAGTGTGCTTAATAGGAGATGAAGACTACTGAACAACATCAGTCCTGAATGTCCACCACAAACATGTCATCTCAGTTGTATTTTTGTAAAACTGTGGTAAACACATGGATGACTGCTGCGCCACAGCTGCAAAGGTGCTGAAAGGGGATAAATCATTAATAGTTTCTTTCTTTGGCACACTAGGCAAAATGCACACAATTACAGAAAGTCAAGTTCAGGCAAAAAGTCTTTTGATAAAATGCAAAGAAAGGATGTACAGAAAAAAAAGAGAAGCTATGTCATCTCTTTGTCCTGATAGTCTGTGGTAGTTTTCTCAGATGGGATGCATCTGCTCCCATTTAGACATCCAGATTATAGAGACCATATTTCTATATGAGCTATAGGGACATTAAGGTACAGGTCCATTAAGTAGCTATCTACATCAGTTGTTATTTGCATCGTAGGCACCAAAGGTTAGTAGAATAAAGTCTACCATTTAGACAAGAGATAAACAATCCACAATGTGAAGCTTCTCAGATGATTTTGGGAGGGAGGGATGCTTGTAATATTAAGGATCACTGCTTTGAATTAATTTCTTCATTTCCACCAATATATCCAAGATATGATGATTTATTTTACTTGGTCTTAGCATTATTTACTAGACAGTTTGTGTTTCCAGTACCACAGAGGCCAGAGGTACACAGCAGTCTTCAAAACAGAATGGCTAATGAAAGGAATTATAAGGTGCAGCTCTGGGAATATAAGAAATATAGCTAATAGCTTTTTTTTTTCTTTTTTTCTTGGAATAACCTTATTAGCTCCTGGCTCAAGATATTCAGGGTTTCATACACAGAAGGTAATTGTCCCAGAGGCAGCCAGGAAATATCTAGGCTTCAAAAGTAAGGCTCAGAATTTAGAGTTAGGAATATGAAAAGAGATGAGCTGCAAAGGAAGAGGTGCATAGTAGACTCTTCCCCAGTACATCACCAGAACAATCACAGAGGAGCATCTCTTTTCCTTGGGTAAACCGTACTGAATGTTTTTACATATAATGTTTGACTAAAAGATGCAGAGATCGAGAGTGAGGATGAAAAAGACAAGAGATGTAGCTCACAAATGAGAGAACTTCAAGAAAGCTTTATGTTGTATTTTTGGAAACATTGACTTATGCTTTCTGTCAGTTCACTGTTATTTTGCTCTCTTCTAGGGACTTGAGAGTGTGCATGCATGAATGTTAGTTTATTATTATTTCATTACAGTATTTTCTACTAACAAACACATTCAATACATTTTAGTACCTTTTTCCAGGAAGAAGATACAAGAATTGCAAATAGGTAAATGACACCTCAAGAAAAGAAGCAGATTTTTTTCTTTGGTGAGTATGCAAACACTAGACCAAGTAATTCAGTGAATGTATGGGGTTTTTTTGAAGTACCATGAGTGTTCATGCTCATGTTCATGATCTAGGCTCTTTGAATGGCCAAAGGAAACAACTTCGCCATTCCAGGAGTGACTCAGTACATGCGTCTGAGACAGGCAGAATGAATTTGCAATTAAAGGTGCTAGTCTCTACTAATTTTCTTATCTGCTACCTGCTACAACTAAGCTCTGGGCCCATTTAAAAATTCATGGTATAAAAAAATAGAAACTTTCATAGTACTATGATTTTTTGTTAAATTCATACATAAATGTGATTATAATATAAATGTAAGAATAACGCTATTCAATTCACTATAAGACTAGTGAATAGCACTAAAAAACTTCTCCCAATGAGTTTAGAATGGCAGTCTGCAAAGACTAGTGTCATCAGTGCTGCAGGAGACTAAAAGGGTAAAAGACATTCTACCTTTAATATCAAATTGCACAATCTAATGACTCAAGTCTCTATCTAATGACTCAAGTCTCTATCTCAGCCTATCTTATTTTTTCATTTTGGCTTTCAATACTAGAATTGTTGAGCAAAATATTTGACATTTAATTTGACATTTGAAAAAAAATAAATTGATTCTTGAATAATTGCTGGATGTTTTTCCCTCCACAAAACTATTTTGTATTCATTTAAATGCATAGTACAATTTTTAGAAGTGATCATAAAATCTTCTCCACTGAGGATTTTTTTTTTAATGTCACTTTCTTTTAAACATCAAGGAGTCTCTCTTCTGTAAATAGAGAGGGAAGAAAAGTTACAAAAAGTGTACTTATTTCTCATTCTTAAGTATCATCTTAATGATACTTTTCATAGTATCTTAATGATACTATCATCCTTTTTTTTTTTCCTGATGAAATAACAGGGGGATCTAAGCAACTAGTTTTGATTTTTGTGTATATCTTTTAGATAAATCCAATAGGGGGACAGTTTCCCACCAGTTGTTACCTAAGAACTTGTTGACATCAAGAATTTTCTGAGAAGTAATGAGTTTCCCATTTCCAGACTCAAGTGCCTAAATGAAAGAAAACAAGATGTTGGTAATGATTTAAACCAAAGAATTCATTGCTGTGTTGTAGGACATTGTGTGACACACCGTTGAGGCCTTTGAGCTTCTCATAGTGTCATGATGGCTCTGAAATCAAACTCACGCTCGCATCTAATCTCCCTGAATGCCAAAAGCATGTCTTGATTCTGCCCGAGCTCAGGAGTGGACCAGCTGGCTCTTTAGAGAGGCAAACCAAAGCAAAGGGTGGAGGAAGAAGATGTGGGAACTGCCTCATAGTGTAGATCTGTTTCTTGAGATGCTGAAGGTGCAAACTGGGTGGAGATACTTGGTTATGAGAACTCGAGACTGAACTCTACAAACTACAAAAGGGAAGGTGAATATGATCCATCTCAATTCTTGGCCAAGATAGTCGTCTACACTGCTTTCTGAGTTGGAAACACCTACTTAGTTGAGATGTATCGTATGTTTGTGTATCTTGTGACACCTCTCAGTTATGTGACTAACAACACAACAATGAGGAAAATATTATATTTTGGACTACTGCTTTTCCTTATTAATCCCCACTCAGGTATTGGACAGTGTAACGGAAACTTCTTCTAGGAAAGTGTGTGTGTATAGGAAATATTCCTTGGAAGTTCTCTGCTTTAAAATACAATTGTCTGTTATGTGGTCAACCTGCTGGCAGTAAACATTGGAATGTGTAATTCCCCAAAATTCCACTTATCCCTGGCTTAGAGTGGAGACCCTAAACACATTTGTGTCTATATGTCTAGAACACTGAGCCTGTGGGGGTGTTCTGCAGTCACAGTCGTTGGATATATCACATTTCAGTCCTGAGCCAAATCAGAAACGCACAGAACAGACTTCCTAACAACCGGGGCAACCTGACATCGAGTGTCTAGTTAAAGGTTAAGGTCATGAGTGCAGAGGAACAGACTGGCCCAGGCAGAATTGCTGTCATCCTCCCATGTTTGGTGATGGGCACTTCTGGGACTTAAGCCTGTTTGTCAGGAAAAAAATGTATCTTAGACAAGTCAGAGGATTGTAAGGACTTCTTTCCCAGGCCTCCCCCTTGTGTGGAGTTTGAAAGGCATTTGTAAGAGGAGATGGAGGCGGAGGAGATGCCTGTTGGGCTCAGTGGGGAGCACAGCTCACATCTAATGCTGTCTCCACAGCATTTGCTTTGTTGCAAAACCTGCTTCTCAGCTAGGACTGAAACTGACTGCTCCCCAGCCCTTGCTCCTGACATTGAATACTGCACAAGGCTGGTTGTTTGCCTGTCTCTGTTGCCTGGGAGCCTGCTACTGCAACTTTAGTATGTCTCCATTCCACTTGCCAAGATGATGGGTTTTTCTCCTCCTCTTACAGGTATTGTACTGTGAATGGAAAACCAAACAAGTGCAAGTGAGTTTGTTCTCTTGGGACTTACAAGTGACCCACACCTTCAAAGCTTCCTCTTCTTTGTGTTTTCAGTTATTTATTTCATCACTCTGTTTGGAAATATGGTGATCATGATTGTTATAAGTACTGATCCCCGCCTTCACTCCCCTATGTACTTCTTCCTTTTCCATTTAGCCCTCACAGACATCTGTTATGCCACCACCATTGTTCCTTATATGCTGGTGAATTTCCTAGTGAAGCAGAAAACCATTGAATTCACTACCTGTATTATCCAGATGTCCTTAATCCTTCTCTCAGCTGGGAGTGAAATTTTCATGCTCTCAGCAATGGCATACGACCGATACATTGCCATCTGCAAACCACTGCACTACCAAGAGGTTATGAACAAACTTGTCTGTAGCCAGCTGGTGGGTTGCGCGTGGGCAATGGGGGTCTTACACTCCATTATAAACACACTGCCAATGCTAAATGTGCAATTCTGCAAGTACACAGAAATTAAGCATTTCAGCTGTGAGTTGCCCCCTCTCTTAGCTGCAGCTTGTGGTGGGACCTTCCTCAATAAACTTGTTCTTCTGTCTTCTGCTGTGATCTTTGGGTCAAGCTCCTTTCTGCTCACTGTCATCTCCTATACCTACATCATCTCTACTGTCCTGAAGATACAGTCTGCAAAGGGGAGGAACAAAGCTTTCTCCACTTGCAGCTCCCATCTCATCATAGTGGTTTTGCTATACACAACTGCTCTGTTCCAGTACACAAAACCCAGTTCAGTCTCATCATTCATTCTAGATCAACTGTTTTCCATCCAATACAGCATTTTAACCCCGATGCTAAATCCCATCATCTACAGCCTGAAAAATAATAATGTGAAAACAGCTTTGGGCAGAATGTTAGGGAAAATTCAAGTTTCGCAATCAGTGTAACTACCTCTAAGCTGTACTTTTCAAATAAATGCAACTTAAAATATGGAGCTATAAAAGAGCAACCTGTCCTATATGTTAAGGGGCGTTAAGAGTGGCTGTCACCTGCCACAGCTTTGGACCCAAGACTCCCTTCTGCCTCGCTGCTGGAGTCCTACACACACACACACTCTCCCAGGTCCCCTGAGCAGCAGCACGGTCTCTCTGCCACCCTGTACCCGTCCTCTAACCTTCTTACCTGCCCCACAGGTCCCTTACTCACTGACTGGTCCAGCTTGATGATTGCTGCAAAGAGGCAACGCTCACACACTGCTCCCAGAGGCTCTCCACACTCACGGGTCCTCCTGGGGACCAGCACAGACCCTCTGTCCACCTGATACAGAATCACAGAATGGTGGGGTTGGAAGGGACCTCTGGAGATCACCCAGTCCAATCCCTTGCCAGAGCAGGGTCACCCAGAGCAGGTGGCACAGGAACGCGTCCAGGCGGGTTTGGAATGTCTCCAGAGATGGAGACTCCACCACCTCTCTGGGCAGCCTGTGCCAGGACTCTGCCACCCTCAGAGTAAAGAAGTTCCTCCTCCTGCAAAGACCCAGGTCCTTCTACGGACCGGTTGGTCCAGCCTGAAGTTTGCTAGTGAACACACACGCACACCCCACACATGGCCGGCTTGGGGAAGATACAGACACTCACCCCCCCCCAGCAGATAGCACCAGCCACATGGGCTGTGGCAAGCCGCCAGCTTGGAGTCCCCCCTCGCCTCCCTCACCCCAGTCACCCCCAGTAGATGGTTTTTGGGACGCACACTGTTCCTGCCCCAGCGGCTGGTGGCTGAGACCCCTGTTCACTCCAGTAATAGACACCACAGGCTGGAGGTGCCTACGCCCCTGGTCTGATGCCAGTAACTGGCACCCAGTCCACTCACGCTGGTCCCCCAGTAGGTGGCACCCAGTCCTTGCAGCACTCCCACACATGGGGCAGAGGGTGAGATTATGCAGACAGATAGTTAAGAAGAGATCTAATAAGAAAATAGGACAGACTGCAGTGATCAGGCGGGGGGGCCTTGGTCATAGAATCATAGAATCATAGAATCACAGAATGGTTACAAGGGACCTTAAAGATCATCCAGTTCCCACCCCCTGCCCTGGGCAGGGACCCCTCCCACCAGACCAGGTTGCTCCAAGCTCTGTCCAGCCTGGCCTTGAACACCTCCAGGGATGGGGCAGCCACAGCTTCTCTGGGCAACCTGGGCCAGGGACTCACCGTCCTCATAGGAAAGAATTTCTTCCTCAGATCTCATCTAAATCTCCCCTCTTTCAGTGTAAAACCACCCCACCCCCCACATCCTATGCCTCCCCTCCTGGATCACAAGTTCCTCCCCAGCTCTCCTGGACCCCCTTTAGGGACTGGAAGGGGATCTAAGGTCTCCCTGGAGACTTCTCGTCTCCAGGCTGAACACCCCCAACTCTCTCAGCCTGCCCTCATGGCCACACAAGTGTACTGATCGGTCCCATTCTACATGCAACTACCCCATTTACACCTGTTTCTGTCTATTCCTCCTTTGTTCCCCCTCAGTTTCCTGCCCCTGCACATTCCCTCCTCAGTTTGCACAGTCCCACCAACCACCTCCAACATCCTGCACCCTCAGGTTTGAATCTTTATTGGTTGCAAACTCCATGTTTGCCTGCAATTTCTTGATAGCCCATCAACTAGTGTGACTGACAAGGTTTCTTATGTATCTTTGCCCTCATTAATGTTTAACTGTGAGGTTTGTTTCTCTGTATAATTTGTTTATGGATACATCCTTTTCCTTAGCATCACGTGACAAAGTCCTTTCTTAGCTAATCTTGCTGAATGTAACGTTCCCACATACCTGTATCAATTAGCGTGACTGACGACGTTCCTTCTCATCACTACCTCCCTTATGGTTTGTTCGTCTAATCTGTATCTCTTTACGTTCTTGTTTGTTGCTTCCTCCTTTTCTTATTACCCATTTTTGCGTTGAAAATGTCCTTGACCAGATGCCCTTGAAGGAGCAGGTACCCCCTTCCACAACCCTCACACTATAGAAATCAGTTGTGTCTGTAGGAGCAGGCAGTATCGCTTGTTTTTTTCACTTCATGTTCTCATTCTCATGATTATTGCACCCCTACTCTTTTGCAGCTGGGATCTTTCCAGGGGGCAACAACTAAGTTGGCAGATGAAATCCAGGGACAGCTCAGTGCTTAGATGAGCTGCTTTATTAGGCTTGTTCTAGGTCCAGACACATCATGCAGGGGCAGCCCCTGTTCCAGCCACTGCCTTGCTTTCGCAGCCATGGCAGTCATCTCCTTGCTGCAGTCAGGGCTCCTGCTTTCCTGGGCCTGTGTTCGCTGAAACCTGGTCTCTTCAGAAATGATCTCTTTTCACTTCCTTGCTGTCCTGTTGTGCCCCTCTCATTGTATATGGTCTAACTGCCCTTGTAAGCTGGTGCTGGCACTAAGGTGCCTGCATGGGTGCTCCCATGACTACACACATGTCCTACCAATGCTAAAGAAAGCCTGGCCTCTTCTGGCCTCCCTATTACAGCATCTCTGCAGTAACAGGGTTTCAGCATAGTGCCTGAAGGCTCAGCTTTTCTTACAACACCGCTGGCAAGAACATGCTTGAAAACATTGCACCCTAAAGGACCCACTGCTTTCCTTGGGTTCTCCATGAACTCAGGGTGACAAGCACAGAGTCCTAGCACTCCCTGGGAATGGAGAATGGAGACCAATTCATACCATTTTCAGTTAAACACCTTAGGCTGGATCTAGCAGCATACCTGACTGCATCTCATGCCATTGGAAATGTCTCATGATTCCTCAGAGCACGTTTCATGGCCACAGACACCTAAAAATGAGCGATAATAGGCAGTGCCTCTATCTGGCTAGGTCCATATCCCTCCCTGACCAACATGACCAGTGTGGAGTCACGCCACAGCCCCAGAGAAATGCAACTCTGGACCGGGACAGGGGACAAGAATCGGACTGGAACCCCATTCACTCTGCTGAGCATCATTGCCAACTTGGGGTCCTGCACAGAAGAGGGGATCAAGAAACATGGCTTCATTTTTACCTGCAAAAAGACTCTCTGGGGAGCAGGAATGTCACTAAAGAAGAGCACATCCAAGATTTATTGGCCCCTAGGATTAGCATTTTCTGGGATTATGGGTCCCTATGGTTACAGACCCCAGAGTTAGCAACCCCTATAAGCATGAGCCCCTAAGGTTATTGGCCCCTACAATTATGAATCCTCCAACCACATTTCTGTGTGCCCAAGGGGCCCCAGACTATGTTTCTGTGTAGCCCAGTCACCTCTGGGTGACTTTCTGTGCAGCTCAGACCTCTCTGAGTGGCTTCCCGTGTGCCTCAGAGGCCTCCAGGTGCCCATAGACCCCAGGAGCTTCACAGGAGCTAGGGTCCCTAAGCCTACAGTCCCATAACCCTTGTAGTGCTATAAACCTAGGGGTGGCTAACCAGAGGGACCCATAACCCTAAGGTTTGCATCGATAACTGGGGGCCCATAACACCTGGGGGTACTTTCCCTAGGGGGAGGCTAACCTAAGGGGACCATAATCATAGAAACATATAACCATACAGGCCAATAAACCTAAGGGTCATTAAGCTAACATGGTTCTAACTCTAGGGGACACCAATCATGAGGGCCCTTAGGCCTAGGAGCCCATAACCCTTTGTGGTATTAACCACAGTGGCCCATAACCCTAGCGGTCACTAGAGCCAAGGGTCCATAAGCACGCAAGGAGGGGAGGCTGTTGAACGGCAGAGAAGCGACATGGGCAGAAGGTGCTGAGCCAAGGCATCACAGGGGCTGCTCTTCTGCACAGGGACACTAGTAAGACTGACATGGGGGTGGTCAGTGTCCTGCAGTGCCACCCTGGTGGGAGGTGGAGGCCAGCGGCTCAGGACCACAATTGCTTTGGGGCTGCCATGTCTTCCTCCTGATATGAGCATGCTGAAGAGTAGTGTCTCCTTGTTTCGCTAGGCCCGTTGTCCTGCTCTCCTTGACAAACGGGCCTCCCTGGGTGCCATACTGCCTGTATTCTCAATGGTGGTTTTCTTCAGTCCTCCAGGCTGAGAGGGTCTTCCTCCACTGTGGCAAAGCTCTCTTCCTTCTCCTGAAGGAACAGCTTCCCAAAGACCTGTCTCTCACCAACCCCCATCATGGCATCCTGGGGCACTTCCTAGAGAAGCTTGCCCTTTTCTTTGCTCAGACAGGCCTTAACCTGACAATTGGGCACAGGAGGACACCCCTTTCACACTGCCCTGGGACACTGAGGCTGTGTTGCTGGGGGTAATACCCTGATATGTAGGCCTGGGGCCACACAATAGCCCCTGCTGCCACCCCTCTGCCCAGCATCGGTGGGAGGAAGAAGGTCTTTGGGGTGGTGGCCCTGATGCAGTCCCTGTGTCCAGGGGACTGGACTATCCCTGCTGTTGGTAGCCATGTACTGGGCAGAGCTGGAAAAGCCTGCTGGGCTCCCTGCCCGGTGACCAAGTGTTCCAGGGTCCGTCCATCACCACAGAATGGACAAGAGTCAGGTCACAGCCTGGTGTTGGGAAGTGTATTCTCCTGCTGCCCTACATGCAGTCAGGTGGCAGAGCAGAGCTGGGGCAATGCCAGGAGCTAGGCACTGGTGACCATTGGGAGAGGTGGGGTCTGGAGTGGAGGGAAATCTGGTTTTGGGCACCAGACCATGGTCCCTGGCATGTGTGTGGGATTCTTTGTCTCCACTCTCCCCACACCCCACCTGACAGCATCAGTTCCAGGGTCCTGGCCTATCTTGTCAAGCATAGGACAGTCTCAGGCCCAAGACATAAGGGTTGTCTCTTCTAAAGACATATTCATGGTAAGCACCAACCCTGAAAGGTGACAGGGTGGCTGCAGTGGCTCACAGCAGCAATACTATCACCTGAGATTGCCACTGCCAGGCCTTGAGTCATGTGACTTGAATCTCATGTGCCTAGGATTTTCTAAAAGGTATCTAAAGCGCATCTTTTCCACAGATTGATAAGCACATGGTTTCTGACTGACAAGTTTGGATCCATTTTGCTGAAGACCATGAGCTCCTGTAGTAATGGGATGTGCAGATGGGCGGAGCTGCCTGTGTGGATTATAACACAAGGTCACTGTACCCATGGCATTCTGTGTGGAATAATTACTAAATTGTCCAAAAATATAAAAGTACAGCATTATTCACACACTAAGGAAAAGTATAAAATCAAGAGGCTTCTGAGGTGGATAACAGTTGCAGCTGGCATGCTAAGAATTCAACATCTACAATTCCCTGTACAATATTACTTGCGAAGCTACACAGGGGATGGAACAGAGTGTAATCTTCCGTGGCCTTGCCCTGTGACGTATAGCAGATATGGGAACAAGACGGTAGTATGGAACCGATAAGCTGCCTAATTGCAACTCTGAGCCAACATTTTGCCAAATTTTGATGAAATGCTGTCCTTTGTGAGAACTTTGCTCATTATAATGTCATTATAATATCAAAACACACCTCCATCCCGAAGGCTACCCGCCTTCAAGGTGTGACCACTCCTCCTTGAGTCTGCACCCTGAATTTTTCGTAAACTATATCTCTAAACGTGAAGCGAGAGAATTTTACACCCATCATAATAAAGGTATGTATGACTAAAGTCACCCAAACTCCACCTTGAAGGTAAAAAATAGTATAAAAATAGCCCAAGAAAGGGGGGGGTATCAGGGAAGATACCATCGTGAACAAGTCAGGGAGAACTCCATCACAGACGGCCTTTGACTCCGGGACCAGTCGACGGGCTGAGCCTTTCTTTCCCCCGCACAGGGACGCCTGTGGGTAAGACTTAGACTATACCGAGTGCTTCCTTGGGAAACTTAGAAATTTCTCTAGAGAATCTCTTTCCTACATTTATAGCCAGGCTGTATTGTTTATAACTTTGTCGCGCGTTTTGTATAATTAACATTACTTTTATTTGCACGTGCTTTGCAGACAGTGTATTTACCACCGGCAATCCTAAGAACCTATATATCTGTTGTTTAAATAAACTGCACTGTTTAAGTAGCTAGTCGCTTCAGTTTCTCACTGAACGTGACCAAAGACTCGAGAGTGGCCATGCTAGTTCATGAGCATGACTAGACTGGTGGTGCAGTCCACTATTAGTGCATCCAAATCGTAACAGTTTAATACATGTTAAACGCAACAGGACTGATAGTGGTGAATTGGGCATCACTCAGAATTTAAATCTAGCCGCACCTGGCCTCCCACCTCAGTGAGGAGTGTTAGAACGCAAGGGGGTTTATTTTCTGCCAAAACCGCTTTGCCCCTTTCACATAACACTCTGACATCTGTGCAGGGGACCACAGCTCCAGAAGCTGTTGTGTCAGTACAGTTGGGGATACATGGATGAGGAGGTTCACCTAGCTGATGGAGAAAGCCTTTGTGAATTCCACCACTTTGCTGGGTTTTTTGTTTGATAGCGTCAGTCACAGGAAGGAGCAGTAAGGGAGGCTTTGCAAGTGCAAGGGCTTGCACACTTGGTGGAGCTCGATTTTGTAGGGATATTCCAGTTTCCGCAGTCTCTTGAGCAGTTTTGGGAGTTGTAGGTCTGGGCATGGTTTACTGCAGTCAGTCTCTGAACTAAGCCCAGCAGCTAGCTCCTCTCCCAGCTCTGCAGGAGTATTCTGAGGTCTTGGCTGTATACACTCAAGAACCTTGTCTTCTTATGTCCATATTGTCTTGTGCAGCAGCTGTTTGCAAAATGCTCCAACAATCGGACAAGACACCTTCATATATACCACAGGAAGTGCAACGTACAAAAACAAGGCCAAGAAAGGCCTTTAATCTGGACAAAAATGCACTGAGCACTGACTGTCAGAAGGACTTTTCACAGTTCATAGCTAGTTGTGATCCTGAAGAAATAAATGCATGAGTCACACCAACAGAAGGAAATCACTACATCTCCTCCCCCTGAGAGGGCAGTTCCGGATTGTTTGGAGGTTTGAGCTGTGGCAAAACTGTATCGTCCCAGGTAAGAGTGCATTTGAACCCAGCTTCAGGATCAAACAGATGTGCCTCATAGCTGCCTTGGTCCAAAAGGTATGTGAGCTTTAACTTTCTTGGGTTTAGATTCCATACCTTTTTATTTTATTGAAATAGTTTTTTAAACTCGTAGTTTTGGAGTCGGATACTGAACCATAGATTCTCATTTTCTAGGCTGTTGTTATATAATTAGTGCTAAACCTTAGTGCAGTGATTGTATTGAGTTATTGAGTTTCAGCAACTATCCCTTCTGAGAGCTGACAATATGCCTTCCCAGACATAGGGCACTAAAGAGAAAATTACTCTCCCCTGAAAAGAGCTGTTACTCAGAAAAAAAAAACACAACCAACCCTGAAGAAGACTAGCTCAGTAAAACCTCAAAACCAAACAAACCGAGGTAACAGGAAGTGCACTTGTTCATTGACAGCAATAAAAACAGCATTCTGATTACCTTCATTTTGCCTGGGGCTGGATTAGTCAGGTTCCAGCTTTGGGAGATAAAGTCCATAGCTGAGCAATACTGGCAAGAAGAAGCTTTTGTTTTCCCTGTGAAGAGGCCACTTGGTGATCACAATCCTGATAAATCTGAAGTTTCCATCTTCATAGAATCATAGAAACACACAATCAAAGATTCATAGAATCATAGAATGGTTTGGGTTGGAAGGGACTGTCAAAGATCATCTTGTTCCACCACTCTTCTATGGGCATGGACATAGATCAGACCACTCAAAGCCCCATCCAACCTGATCTTGAGTGCTTCCGATGATGGGGCATCCCCAACTTCTCTGGGCATCTCTTCCAGTGTCTCAGCACCCTCATCATAAAACATTTCTTCCTTATACCCAATCTAAATCAACTGTCTTCCGGTTTAAAACCATTGCCCCTTGTCTTGTTACTACAGGCCCTGGTAAAAAAATCTTTCGCCATCTTTCTTACAAGCCTCCTTTAAGTATTAAAATGCTGCAATAAGGTCTCCCCAGTGCCTTCTCTTCTCCAGTCTGAGCAACCCCAACTCTCTCAGCCCTTTTTCACAGGAGAGGTGTTCCAACCCTGTGACCATTTTTGGGGTCCTCCTCTGGAGCCCCTCCGTCAGGTCCATGTCTTTCTTGTGCAGGGACCCCAGAATTGGATGCAGTACTCTGGTGGATTCTCACAAGAGCGGAGAGAATCACCTTCCTTGACCCGCTGGCCATCCTTCTTTTTATGCAGCCCAGCATACAACAGGCTTTCTCAGCTGCAAGTGAACATTGCCAGCTCATGTACAATTTTTCACCCACCAATTTCCCCAAGTCCTTTTCCGATGGTCTGCTCTTAATCCCTTCATCCCCCAGTCTGTATTGATACTGGGGATTTCCCCAACCCAGGTGCAGGACCTTGCACTTGGTCCTGTTGAACTTGTTCACATGGGCCCGCTTCTCAAGCCTGTCGAGGTCTCTCTGGATGGCATCCTGTCCCTCAGGCATGTCAACCACGCCACTCAGCTTGGTGTCATCCGCAAGCTTGCTAAGAGTGCACTCAATCATGCTATGTCAATGATAAAGATATTAAGTAGTATTGATCCCAGGACGGACCCTTGAGGGACACCACTCATCAGAGGTTTTCACTTGGACATTGAGCCATTGACTGTAACTCTTTGGATTCAGCCATCCAGACAGTTCCTAATCCATCAAACCCATATCTCTCCAATTTAGCAGACAGAATGTTGCGGGGGTTCAAAATTTCCACTGGAAAGATTTGGATTAGGCTAACAGCATCCTGTAAACAGAGATTAAAAAACAGCAAAATCAGAAGCAAAGCTTCAAAAGGAATGTCAACAAAGCTCTGCTTCCTCCTTCCCTTCTCTGCTGCACCTTGCGATTATGCTGCTCTTTGGAGAGAGACAGAACAATTATTCCTCAACCAAGGATGGGAAGGTGGTAAAGAATGTGGGGAAACCAATGATGTGCTTTGTAAAATTCTGCAAAACTGTTTCTCTTACCCACAGCAGATAAAGGTGTGCCTCTGAAGAAACATGCCAATCTGATGCCATGTCTGTTTTGATGTAGAATCGACACGACCAGGGTGGCTGCCTGCAAACAGGCAAAACCACAGTGTTCCAGGACAAAGGCTCACAGCTGAGATGAGCAGGATGCACTGCAGTTCTATGCTTCTGATCACTAGGGCTGGTCATGGCCCCTGGTGTGCAGGGGGAGTAAAGCAAATGAGGAGAAAAACCCTCCTGCCCTTTTCTTTCCAACATAGATGATGAGGAACTTGGGTGAAGACATTTTTAGATAACTGCTAGAGAGATGAGAAGGAGAAGGTGTCAGGGAGTGGAGCCAAGGCTGTGGAAGAATACCAGTGGAATCATTGCCCTGGAATAGCTGAGGACAGCTTTACAGGAGAATGAATCCTACAGACTGGTATTGGCCCGTGATGCCTTCCAACAGGGTCCAGTAGGATCCACAAATTACCCCATGGCATGCTTCAGCATAGCCCAAGAGAAATGAGTTCCCTACTCTCCCTTGTTTTGCAGAGAGTTAAGGCAAACTTTCAATGAGGGCCAGTGCCAGAGAAGCCCTGGGCTGGGTGTTTACACCCAGGTACGGAGTTTCCTCATTTCTTCTGCTCTCTCAGGCATTCTTCAAAATGCCAAACAGCATCAGCAAGGAGAAGTATGTGAAGCCAGGACTGCTGAAGATGTACAAGCTATGGGTTATGTTGCTGGCTGTAGCTGCAATCTCACTTGCCTCCCTGCGCTTTCTGGCATTGAATAACAGGTGAGTGAGGGACAAGGTGGAGGAACTGTGTCCCCTCAGTCCTGGAAAGGAAATGAGAACATGGAGAATCACTCCAGAAGGTCTCCAGGGGAGGAATTAATAGGGTAGGAGTGGAGATAGTGTAGGGAATGGATGCAATGAGTTTCAGCTGGAAAGCCGAGGGTGGGGGTGGTTGCAGGCTGGGCAAGGGGAGACACTGGAGTATGGGATTGCTGGGGTGGAGTGATGGTGGGAAGCTGTGGGAGGACATCATATTCTGGCTCAGTTTAACCCTTTGGGTTTTTTTGCAGACCTGACATCAAGGTTCCAGAAGCAGAAGCATGTCAAGGACTGTTGAGCAACATAACACAACCTCAGAAGTGAGTGTCGTGGCTACAATTGTGCTGGGCAGGGGAAGACAGGCAACTGGCTAAACTGGGTCACCTGGTGGCCTCAGTGAAGGTCCAGGGGGTAGGAAGGGATGCAACAGAGAGTCATTTGTTTGCAGTAAGTGTTTGTGAGAGCATTTAAGCTGCTTAAGAGCTCTTTCTGCCCTAGGGTGAATGAGATCTGGAGCCTGGGACACGTGAAGTTAATGCAAAGCTGCCGCTGGAAGTTCAATGCTACTGCCTTGGCCCAGTACAGGTGATGTCCACAAGTCACAGGGGAAAACTACTCAGTTCATCTACCTCCGATAAAATCTCAACCAAAGTGGTTTATCAATTTATTGCTGACACATGCTTAATCCACATTGGGTGAACTAGACATTGAGGATCAAATATCAATAACAAAGCAGATAAACCAGAATTCTAGACACTTACAAAATGTCAATACACAACTATAAATTTCTAAACACCCTTCTAAAAATAAGCCCGAGAAGTTCTAATCACACAGAGTCACACACACCGTTACATGCACAGGCTTCTCCTCACAGGATGTGCATGTGCTCTAGATTTGTGGGAATGCCTTATGACTTGCTGAGCCCCAAGCCTGTGAAGAAGTTCCCCATGAATCCACATAAGCACACCACCTGTGCTGTGGGTCCCTGCCTGCTGCACCCAGTACTGACAGCCCACTGGCTGGATGCAGACTCCGCACAGCGTTTGACAGGGGGGCTGCCCTGCCTGGCCTTGGCAGAGGTGGTGATGCTGGTGGTGCAACTTCTGGCAGGGTCAGATCAAGTTTTGACCACTGCTCTTCCCGTTCCATAGTCATTTGTCTCTCATGAAAAATGTTCACGTTCCTTTCGTACTTTGTTTCAAGTGACTCCTCCTTTATTCCAAGACTCTCTTGGCCATCTTCCTCTTTCACATGATGAGATTTGGGTGAATGCCTGCCAGGGTTTGTTTATTGGATTGATCCTCACACACACTCTACACTCAGAATCATATCTAAAGAGATGTTGTTCTCCAGGTCAGGTTGTATGGATGGGACACACAGGCACACCCACACCCACCACCCTCCCATAATATCTGTTCGCGTTGCCCTGTGGCATCCCACGTGCTAACCTCTGATCTCACACGTTGGTGAGTTTATGTGGGGAGGGATGAAGGCACACATGGGTCAGGGGTGAAGCTGAGTCTGAAGCAAGCAGGAAGGGCTTTGGAGTAGTGGCTAGGCTAAAGAGTGGAGAACACATAGAAAATGGCTGGAAATGCGTGTGGATGAGGAAGAAGAAAATGAAGAACGTGTGGAGATGAATGAACAGAGTGTATGACGTGTGCATGATGAGTGCATGCTCTAACCTGACACAATGCTTTGTGTTCCCTGTGCTTTCCCAAGCTCACTTTCCCTTTATGCTGTGATACTTGCTCACCTAATCCTTCACTTCTGCTTCTAATGTAGCACCTTGCCAAGCTCTCTCTTCTCATTCTCATCCCTCCCTCCTTTGTTATTCCATTACAGATCCCCTTCATCCCATCCCCAGGACTGTGCTCACTGTCTTCCCCCTTCTCCCCTTCACAGGTCAAAGCTCGGGCGCTGCTGCAATGCCTCAGCCTGGCTGGCTGTGACACAAGACAACGCGCCGCTGGGATCTGAGATTGTCTATGACGGGTATCCCTCAAAGCACTTGAAAGTCAGCAGCGGCTTGCTGGAGATCCTGCCAGAGGTCAGAGGGCTCTTTGATGGGGAATATGACTCACAGTCTGCATGCATTTCTCTCGTACGCCCTGCAATATGTCTAGCTGGATGATCTGTGGTATTATTACTATAGTTCTCTAAAGGTGAGTGAATTTCTACATGTTGTTCTTTATAGAAATCCCCCTTTCGGGACCCTCTCTACAAAACCTGTGCTGTAGTGGGAAATGGAGGAATCCTCAGGAACAGCAGCTGTGGCTCTGAAATTGATGGGCACCAGTTTGTAATCAGGTAATTGCTGCCAGCCTGTCCAGGAGAGACGTAGGAGACCAGCAGGAGGCAGGGGCTTTGATGGCAGTAGGGTGAAGGTAGAGAAAATGGAGACAGAGGAAATGTTCTGGGTGGGGTTGAAGGTGAGGGGCTGGGGAAATGAAGGGGTGTCACAGAGGGATGGGTAAGCTCTGAGGGTATCATGGAGCATTATTTCTCATAGACTTCCTTTGTTTATCACCTCAATCAGATTTAACCTGCCTTCTATGGACTTCCCTGAGGATGTGGGCAAAAAGTCAAGCATCGTCACTGTGAATCCTAGTATCCTTCTGCAAAGGTAATAGGTGTGGTAATGAAAATGGAAAGAACAACTTCTGACTTGTTTCTCCCTCATTACTGTGTTCTTGAAGAGGCAATCTTTTTTGCCTCTGCTCTGGGCCCCAGGAAACAGACAGGCCTTTGCTACCAAAGGCCCATCCAAAAAAAAATCTATTGGCACTTACTGCTATGAGGTGCTCCCCTCTGTGCAGAGGTACACAGGGGAAGACTGCAAGTCTTGGAGTTGTTTGGGGCAGAATTTGTATAAGACTTGGTTGCTGTTTATTTTTTTAGCTTACCACTAGAAATTCATAGCATTTCCAGTCTTTCCAATGACCTGATCCTCTCAAGGGTCATATTAAGACAGGCAGAGAGACTCAGCTGTATTCTGTACTGCTGCTGTCAGGAGGAGCTCTGATGGGAACTATTTGATCTTATTGTGATCCTAGCTGCATAAATGATCTTTATCTTCAGTGGAGAAAATAGGTACTCCTTGTTCTGCACCAGACATCTAAAATAAGACAGATCAATTGTGACCCAGCTGTTCTTGTTTCCCTCCACTGAGTATAAAAGACATTTAGACAATTAGCTCAGATGTAGATATCTGTGTAGTAGATATCTAAAGGCAGATGGCATGAATTCTCTCCCAGCCCCCTGCTCCACCATTAAGGGACATCATTCTCCATGAATTGTGAGCTGTGGGGCCACTAAGGTTTAAATTTGAAGACATCTTCCCAGTGTTTTAACCAACTAGTCACTAGCAAACTTTCTGGATATTTTCAAGCAGCTTCTCAGGTCTGTGTTAGCCCCACCTGAGAATTTTGAACTCAGAACACCCACAAGGCACAGAGAAGGAGAACATAGAGATGAAGAGTCAGACGTGTTTTTCACTGCTCTGGGGCAGAGTAGCATAAGAAGGGCAGGGGGGGATGAGGATGGGGTTGGCAGAGGGTGATGGTCCCACATCTCTTGCCTTGCAGATTTCGTGGTCTGAATGGTCGGCGCCTGCCATTTGTGGAGGCAGCAGCTTCCTATGGAAAGACTTGGTTCCTCATCCCGGCTTTCTCCTACCCCGGCAATACTGAGGCTTCTTACCGAGCACTCTACGCCTTGCAGGACTCTGCTTCCCAGTCACATGTTTTCTTCTTCCACCCTCAGTACCTGACTGCTCTAAGCAAGTACTGGCATGATCATGGTTTTCATACTCATCGCCTCTCCTCAGGTTTCATGCTAGTGAATGCTGCTCTGGAGCTGTGCGAACACATTACACTCTATGGCTTCTGGCCCTTCTCTTTGCATCCTGATGGCCACTCCCTACCTCATCATTACTATGACAATGTGCTTCCCAACCACAGGATGCACATTATGCCCAAAGAGTTCACTTACTATGTGGATCTCCACTTCTATGGCGTGCTGCAGCTGCATCTGGGGCAGTGCTAAGGGGTCAGTCAAAGATAAAGCAAAACGGGGTCTAAAGAACGTGGTTTCTGCTGCTGTTGTTATCCATTCTGGGATCTTCTGGTGCAAACCTAGATGCAAACCTAGAGACTCTGAGGATGAAAAATACGCCTCCTCCTCTTTCCCACACTGTCCAGTAGAGGGTCATCATTCAGTAAGTAGCATTGGCATCAGATCATTTCTATGTTAATTAATTGGGAGTCACTAATTGCCATCTGTTAGTGCTTAATTCATAATTAAATTGCTGGTAAATAACTTCCTTTCTTGCCAGAAGCATGAATTTATTAACTGCATTTCAGAATTTGAGTACCCCATCTCAAAAGCTTTTCTTTCTCTAACACCACTTGTCAATAAACTATTAGGTGCTTGCTGCATTTTGATTACTCTTTGCTTATCTGTTTGCTTTAATCAGACTCGTGTCACTGATTCTTTTATTTAGTTATCAGCATTAGGCATAAAGCACTACATTCTGCATATTTGTCACAGCTATGCAGGTAATGTTCATTCATGGCTTTGAAGATCAGAGTTAATCAGCCAGCCCTCACAGTCTGGTGGATTGCCATCTGGGCCAGTGACTAGGTGTGTGTCACAGGCTGAAGGGCTGGTTGCAGGCATCAGTGCCCATGAGACACGGAGCAGCGCCTCTTTCCCCAGCACATGAATGAGCACCAAAACCCCTCCTATGCTGTGGGTGGCTGCCAGCTGGTTTCAGCAGTTGTTATATATTAGCATATATATATATATGCTTCTCTAAATATAGAGTACTGGAGTACTGTGTCCAGCTCTGGAACCCTCATCACAAGAAGAACGTGGACCTGTTGGTGCGGGTCCAGTGGAGGGCCACAAAGATGATCAAAGGGCTGGAGCACCTCTCCTACGAGGACAGGCTGAGAGAGTTGCGGGGGGTTCAGCCTGGAGAAGAGAAGGCTCTGAGGAGACCTTATAGCGGCCTTCCAGTCCCTGAAGGGGGCCTACAGCAAAGCTGGGGAGGGGCTGTTTGCAAGGGCACGTAGCAATAGGATGAGGGGCAATGGCTTTAAACTAGAGCAGGGTAGGTTTAGATTAGACATTAGGAAGTAGTTCTTTCCAATGAGGGTGGTGAGACACTGGCCCAGGTTGCCCAGAGAGGTGGCGGAGGCCCCATCCCTGGAGACGTTCAAGGCCAGGCTTGATGAGGCTCTGAGGAACCTGATCTAGTTGAAGATGTCCCTGCTGACTGCAGGGGGGTTGGACTAGATGGCCTTTAGAGGTCCCTTCCAACCCAACACATTCTGTGATTCCATTCTATGATTCTAGATTTAGGGAGTAGCCAGTATGGATTTCCAAAGGGGGAAAACATGACTCATGCAGCTGATAGCCTTCTGCAAGGAGGTGACTGCCTTGGTGGATGGGGGGAGGGAGGTGGATATTGTTTACCATGCCGTCAGGAAGGGTTTCAGCACTGTCTCTGGTAACATCTTCACTGATGAAGTACAGGCTAGACCAGTGGACAGTGAGGTGGAGTGCAAACTGGCTGAATGGCCAAGCTTACAGTATTGTGATCAGTGGCGTGAAGTCCAGCTGCAGGCCAGCCAGCAGTGGTGCACCTGAATCTGAGGCCAGTATTATTTAACATCTTCATGAATGATCTGCATGATCAGACGGGGTGCAGCCACGAGTTTGCAGATGATACGCAGATGAAGGATCAGTTGACACATTGGTTGCTGTTGTTCACATGCTGCCAGCCTGCTGCCACCCTGCTGCCACCCAGAGTGACCTCAACAGGCTGGAGAAATGGGCTGAGAGGAACCTCATGAAATTCAGCCCTGGGAAGTGCAAAGTCCTGCGCATAGGGAGGTAAGTTTTTTTGAGATAGTAACAATTAATAGCTCAAGGATGCCAGAGAAAACCCACTGGCTTGAAGAGCTATAAAATATTAAGAGAAAAGAGTGAAGAAAATGGGAATCTTTCTCTCCATGAGCACTGGAGGCTGACTTTCCTCCACCTGACTGACAAAGACTTTGGTTGTCTTGCTGGGGCAGTGAGCATATCAGTGTTTAGCCTCATTACTTTTTGCTATCCAGTGAGTGCAATAGACAATTTCTGTGTACACAGCAGTTATCTGCATCCTGCCTGCAGCATCTCTTCGTGCACAGTAAAAGTCAACTAAGGAAGTGATCTTGAAAGAACTGGTCGTAATGGAGCAGCCCCAAAGCAGGTGTGATTTTGTCCTGGTTCTTATGCCTCTGACAGAGGGAATGAGTTGTGGGAAAGGTGTTATAGAAACACAGAATCCCATCAGTGGGAAGGGACCTCTGCAAGTCTCTCCTGCAGCTCCTTGATTGAAGGAAGAATGTGGATTATGGGTAGAGAGATCATTCAGAATTACTGATCCCCACCAATATTACTGCATTAATTTTTGGACCCTCGTGGGACTCTCTAAAGAACTGATAACATACATTTTCTATACTGTATTGCATATACACATAGTGCACACATTTATATGTTCTCTTATATTATTGCTGTATCTTGCAGCATGCTGGAAAGGCCTCTCAGCTAAACAGTCACTAAGGAAAGAGACAGAGCGCTCAGCTTTTGTCTCCACGTTGCCATCCCGTGGTTGGGCAGCACAGCTTGCTCAGCTGCAGAAAACACCCGGCTTCTTGTGAGCAGGTCTCAGGGACAGTGTCTGCAGGACTGGTGACGCTGCAGGCAGCTTGGATGTGGGCTCTTCCAGAGGGGTCCCTTTCGGCTCAGAGGGTAACCAGTGAAGCTGGAGAGCAGCAGCACATTTGTGGCATCTGCAGCTTGCTGAAGCAGAAGGCAGGCACTGCACGGGTAGGAAATGGTGAGAACAAAAGTGGCTGCATGGTGATGGGGAGGAATTGTAGGCATTCCTCCTGCAACCCCCTGGGTGAGATTCTCCATGGGCCAGTCAAGGGGATGTGACATGGTGCAGGTGAGATGAACCCCTGCCTTCTTGTGCCCGTGCTGCCTCTGGAATGGGAGTGGGACCAGCACTGCTGTCATCCAGTGGTTTATTTCAAGGTGGAAGGGTGCAGGCTACATATAATAAGAGGGAATTTTTTCTTGTGTTTTCACAGTGCATTCATTAACTAGTCTCTGTGTTTGATACCCAAAGCATGCTGTAACAAGACCAAACTGTCAAATCTCTTTGGCTTGTGTCTCATTACCTTGATTATCAGAACATGTAGTTAAGGAGCAGAACAAGGAACCTTGGACATGTCAATGCATGTATTGCCATCAGCTGTCTGGGCAGGAGCAGAATTTATTATTTTGTCTCCCTGCTTTTTCCTTTTCCTCGAGATTTTACACAGCCATGAATTTGCTGGCCTATCCCTGCCCACCCCAAACATTGGCATCTCCTTCCCTGAGTCAACTCCCTGCGCAGGACCACTCCGTCCTGCCAGGAGCAGCTCTGGGACAAGCAGCAGATTCCACCATGCCCCATGCCTCCCCTCGGCCTCCTGGTTCCCCATCCTTTGGGAGTGGAAGGTGCTTTTCCTCCTTTCCAGATGTCATTCCCTGCAACAAACCCAGCAACCCCATAAGCTTTGAAGAGAGTAAGGACCTTTATTATTCCACTTCTTGGCCTGGAAGCAAAATGTGGAAAGAGTGACTGTTTGTCTGTCTTCCTCAGCCAGGAGCGTTCTGTAAAACTGTGGGTGGCAAGAGAGCTGGGGATGGAGATGCCATGTGTCCCAGGAGGGCATCTCTCACCATGTCTGACTTGGGAGCTTGGGAAGTTTTCCTTGTTGACAGGGAAGGAGAGAGCTGAGGCCAGCCTCATGTTCTCAGTGATCTTAACACCATCAAGAGGGACTGCTTGCAAGGGCATGTAGCGATAGGACGAGGGGCAATGGTTATAAACTAGAGCAGGGTAGGTTTAGATTACACATTAGGAAGTAGTTCTTTCCAATGAGGGTGATGAGACACTGGCACAGGTTGACCAGAGAGGTGGCGGAGGCCCCATCCCTGGAGATGTTCAAGGCTGGGCTTGATGAGGCTCTGAAGAACCTGATCTAGTTGAAGATGTCCCTGCTGACTGCAGGGGGGTTGGACTAGATGACCTTTAGAGGTCCCTTCCAACCCAACACATTCTATGATAAGAGAGTCGAAGTGAGGTTAGAGGGCAGTGGATGACATTAGTGTCACAGGTTAAACCATATCTTGGACCAGACCCAAAGCCAATCATAACACCTAATGCATTAGTAACTTAGATTTTTTTTTTTTTACATTGTTAGAGGATCAGATCGACTTGACATGTTTAAATGGATCTATTTGTTTAGTCTCCTCTATAAGATCATCCTAACTGATGTACCACCAATGCCAAGATCAGTAGCATGAATTTACAAGGGATTATTTAAGAACATCCCCAATGAAATGAAGGCGTAGACCAGATCAGCAATTGTAAACATTGAAAAAGTAAAGACATGGACTATTTGGAAAAAGAAATACATCCATCTCTTAGTGGCAATAAGGGACATATGGTCTAAATAGCTCCAGGAAGGTCTATGGCATTTTCCTTTCAGATTGTGCTTGGGGAGAAGTTAGACCCTACTGTGTGGCCCAGAAACTACCCCACACCCTACCCTAAACACTATGACTACCCAAAATCCCTATTGCACAAAAGCCCCTCCATCACATGACTATCACCTACCCATACTCCCTGTTGGGTGGGGATCTCCAGGACTTTTTCAAAGAAACTTTGTACAAGGGGAAAAAAATGATTACTCAATTCAGGGTCAAAATGGCAAACATATATATTTATATCACTGGGAAAGAACAATAACTTGGTCCATAAATGGGAGTTTCTAGTCTCTGGTTCCAAGGAAATCTTCAGTGTGGAATAGACATTTATAACACTTGGAAAATATTGACATTGGCTGAGGATTTACATACAAAATGTGCAGCTATTGCTATCCCAGGATGGTGTTACCTCCAAGATAATTTAGCTACGGGGCATTGAGAACAGTGGGATGTATACTATACAAATGGGACTCACCACAGCCATACCTGGGGCACCAGAGGGATTTGTTATTTGGAAAGGTTGGGATGGTAATTCCCTCACAGGAGAACATCACAGTTCAACATCAGTTGACTGGAGGCTAGCAAATGTGATGTCCATCTACAAGAAAGGCCGGAAGGATGATTCAGGGAACTACAGGCCTGTCAGTCTGACGTTAGTGCCGGTGAAGGTTACGGAACACATCATCTTGAGTGCCATCACATGGCACATACAGGACAACCGGGCAATCAGGCACAATCAGCATGGCTTTATGAAAGGCAGGTCCTGCCTGATTAACCTGATCCCCTTCTATGACAAGGTGACCGGCTTAGTGGATGAGGGAGAGGCTGTGGATGCTGTTTACCTGGACTTCAGTAAAGCCTTTGACACTGTTTCCCACAGCATTCTCCTGGAGAAACTGGCTGGTCATGGCTTGGATGGGTGTACTCTTCACTGGGTAAAAAACCAGCTGTATGGCCGGGCCCAGAGACTTGTGGTGAATGGAGTTAAATCCAGTTGGTGGCCAGTCACAAGTGGTGTTCCCCACCACTTTAATATGTTCTGTTTAATATTTTTATTAATGATCTGGACGAGGGGATTGAGTGCACCCTCAGTAAGTTTGCAGATGACACCAAGTTGGGCGGGAGTGTTGACCTGCTTGAAGGTAGAAAGGCTTTGCAGAGGGATCTGGATCTGGATGGGTCAAGGCCAACGGCATGAGGTTCAACAAGACCAAGTGCTGGGTCCTGCACTTAGGTCACACCAACTCCATGGATGCCACAGGCTT
>VYZM01015985.1:58566-96821 GCA_013398915.1 Dromas ardeola
GGCATTGGAAGAGGCTTCCCAGGGAAGTGATTGACTCACCATCCCTGGAGGTATTTAAAAGTTGTGTAGCTGTGACGCTTAGGGACATGGTTTAGTGGTGGACTTGGTAGTGCTAGGTTAACAGTTGGCCTTGGTGATCTTAAGGATCTTTTCCAACCTAAATGATTCTATGATTCTATGATTATGTAGTGAGTTAGGATAGTCCTGATGACTGCCTCACCTCAGTCTGCTTTCCAGAGGGGCCTGACACAGAGTTGAAGGAGTCAGTGCTAAGGGAAAAGGCAGGGCTTGCCAGAGGAGTTTACCAAGTTTCCAGCACTTCAGAAGATGCAGCCTCCTTTGAGAGCAAATTAAGCAAGGCTTTTTGCAGTCTCTGAGGAAAGCAGACCTGTGGCTGGGTCCTTAAAGGAATCGTTGGTGCTATCGACCCCACACCATTGTGCAGTCACTGAAGGAGCTGCAGGGAGAAGGCAGCACGGTCAGAGAAATGCCTTAGCCCTGTCTCAGGGGTTGGAGAAAGCCCAGGAAAGGGAAGGACATGGTTGGTAAGAGGCAGATGGTGAGAGCCCAACCTTAGTCTTTGCAACTAGGCACCATCAGCACAGAGGTCAGCCCTTCGTGCTAAGGGCTGCAGGTGGGTGCTGGATGGGCTGAGTCGGGTTGCTGTTGATTTTGCTCCTGTGTGTTTGTACACCGAATGTTTGTGAGTACAAGCTGAGTCTTAGCCCTGTCCTTTGCTGCATATGTCTCCACTGCAGGTCCTGCTTTCCCCCAGACACCCCGAGCCCCAGTGCTGCTGGGGTTTCTGAGTCGCAGCTGGGCTGGGGCGTGTTGGAGCTGGGGACACTAACCCACCTTGGCTGGGATGAGGGATGAGTCTGGGCAGGGTGTTTGAGACCAGATTTCCTGAGCCCTTCCCATCTCCTCCCACTGGGCTCTGTCCTTTCTCAGCCTTCTCCCCTTTGTCTCTTTCCCTCGTCGTCCCCCAGGCCATCCAGCGGGGAGGGCTTCACTAATCCTAGTCGGCTCTGCTAAAGCTAGTTGTCTTCATCACTTCCAGAAGCAAACCATCCCAGCTCAGCTGTGGGTTTGACAATGTTGAGTAAAAATTATTTCAGGGAGCACCACTCAGGTGTACCTCAGGCACGGACTTTCCCCAGCCATTAAATCAGGCATGTCCTAGGCATGGCCCATGCCCCTGACACTGCTCCTCTCCCACCTCATGCCCAGCCACACCTGGGACAGTCCTCCCGGAGCCCGGCCGTGTCGAGCACGGAGCACCATGAGTACATCTGGCCATGCTGAGGTCTTGCTGCTTGGCTTCATGGACAGGGGGGCAGCCCCAAACCCCCAGGAACCACCACTGAAGAGGGGAGGATGGGAAGTGAACGGTCTTCCCTGTCCTTTGCCCTTCTCCCCTGTACTGTCTCTTCTATGCTGCCTGATTGATGCACAGTTACACCTGTTCCTTAATTTACTTTTTCCTTCTTTCTCACCTTCTCCTCTACTGTTTCACACATAATGTGTGTGCAAGTGACCTCTGTCATAATCTCATTGAAAAGCCCTTCTTTATCTGAGCTAGAAACTCTTGACCTGCTCTTTGTCAATGTAAGAAATTGGCCCGCTCAGAATAATCTCCTCTGAAGAGCAGTGTTTCAGACAGCTGAAACCACTCACCCACTGCTGTGCTCAGCTTTCTCCTAGTTGAAGAAAGCTTATATGCCTTGATATTTTTACAGAAACAATGTGTTTCAAGTCATGGCACTGGTTTTCCTTGAGAACAAAGGATCTCAGTTCTCAGCAGCTTATTCTGGTTATGTTGGGGAAACTAGTCAGCACAAGAACGGGGGTCAAAATGTGAGAAAATGCATATGATGTTTTTATTCTAGTGTGAGGAAGAGGCAGCTCCCTGGGGCAAGTCACTCCTGTGGTCAGAGGGACTGCTCTTGGGACAAGCAGGTTTGCCCTCTCGTCTCCTTTTGATGTGGAGGGAGGCAAAAAAGAACTATGAACAAAGGCAAAGTATATGAGATTTCAGTTTGTTTGGGGTTTTTTTAGCAGCAATGTCCCTCAGGGCTTTTCATCAACTTAATGCAAAAATACATGTGTTTTCTCACAGGTCCCCTTCCTGGCAAGTGGGAAAAGATAAACAAAGCTGTATGGAAAAAACATCAAGAGGACAACCAAACATCACCCACAGAGATCCTGCTGCTGGGAATGGGGGATATGCCCACACTCCATATTCCTCTCTTCCTCCTGTTGCTCATCATTTATTTGGTGACTATGATTGGGAATATCCTCATAGTTGTGCTGGTGGTGTTAGAGCAGCACCTGCACACCCCCACGTACACTTTCCTGGGCACTCTGTCCTCCTTGGAGACCTGGTACAGCTCCACCACCCTGCCCTGGCTGCTGGACAGCTTCCTAACTGGGGACAGGACCATCTCTGTTCATGGCTGTATGGCTCAGTTCTACTCCCTCAGCTCTTTTGTAGCTACTGAGTGCTGCCTGCTGGGGGCCATGTCCTATGACCGGTACTTGGCCATCTGCCAGCCCCTGCTCTATGTACGCCGCATGACCTGGAAGATCTGTCTACAGCTGGTGGCTGCATCTTGGCTAGTGGGTGTGTTTGTGTCTGCAACAGTCACAGCCTTTTTATCACAGATTAATTTTTGTGGCCCTAAGACAATCAACCACTTCTTCTGTGACTTTACCCCTCTGCTGGAGCTTTCCTGCAGTGACATCAGTGTGGTAACACTCGTACCTTTCATCGTGTGTTTCCTGAGCATTATCTTCCCCTTCTTGTTCACGCAGGTCTCCTACGTGTGCATCATAGCTGCCATCCTGAGGATCCCGTCCAGTGTGAGCAGGAAGAAGGCCTTCTCCAGCTGCTCCTCTCACCTCATTGTTGTCACTATTTTCTACGTCACCCTCTGCATTGTCTACCTGCTGCCCATAACAGCTCCACTGAGGCAGCTCAACAAAGTGTTCTCCTTTTTCTAAACCATCCTGATGCCCCTGGTCAATCCCCTCATCTACAGCCTGAGAAACAGGGAAGTCAGGGAGGCCCTGAGGAAAGTGCTCAGGAAAACCATGGCCAGCACATAGGGTGCACGGTAATGTTTCATCTTCAGGAATGCATCATTTGTTCTTTTGCTTTGTGTAAGTAGATGGAACTTTGACAAGCATATGGTGTCCAATGCGCCAGCCATCGCTTTAGGAGCATGTGGTACTGAGTATGTCTGTGGGATGGGAAGGCCAGGGGGAAGAGATTTCCTTTGAAAAGGGTGCAGGAGTTAACTGTGTAAACTATGCTTCTTTCTTTAAAGTTAATGTCTTGCTTCTTTCTTTTAAGCCAATTGGCGATTCCTTATTTATGTACAGTGGAAATAGTCTCAGTTTTCTTTCTATGAATGGAATGAAGGGAATGTTGATGAAAGGTGATCTCCATCCCTTGCAGAAGTCTGCGTGCCAGCCAGTGACCCTGGTCACTGCTGTGTGCAGTGGAGGGGCCCGTTTCAGCACAGTTGCCCATCCCCATGCAGTTACTTCCCATGATCTGAGATGCCCAGAAGTGAGAGGTCTTCTAGATCTGTGTGTGTGGGTGACACAGAGCAAGGGACTTAGGAAGGGCTCTGCTGGGGTTTAACAGCAGCGGGTGACAATGGAGGGAGGAGGGAGGTGTGGGGGCATTGGAAAGTGTGCCCCGCAGCACTCGCAGCGGCAGGCAGGGACTCCAGAGCCAGCCTGTCAGTTATGCAGCCCCGTCCAAGGCTCACAATAACACAAGCACCTTCACAGGAACCTGTTCTGTCCCTGATGTGTCCAGGGAACCTCTGGGATAAATATTAGGTGAAGAAGGCTCCTGGGTCAGCATTTAAGACCAAATCATGGATCTCCCTCACTCATGCCCTTCCCTCCCCCATCCCACATTCCAGCTGTGTTCCTCTGGCTCCAGCTCCAGCTCTGCTGGTGTACCTTCGCCTTAGTGTGGAAAGAGTGGGACATCTCGATGTACCACACTGCCTTCAGCCTTTGTCTGAGACAGCTCCCCCCTCACATCTCCTTCCTTGCTGGAAAGCCTCTACCCAGCGCTTCTCCAGAGCCAGGGGCTTAGGTGAGCTCAAGGCCTGTTCTTCTCAGATGTTAACTCCTTTTTCCAGGTTGTCATTAGAGATTCAGAGGGTCACAAGCTCAGCCATGGCTGTTCACTGAGCAAGAAGGGCACTCTGTGGAGGCTTCAGCAGTACTGAGATCATTTCCCAGTGAAATTCACAGAGAGGAAGAGAAAGCTCAAGCTCCACTTCCAAGAAGAGAGACAGGAGTCTCATGGCTGCTGCCTCATGGTCAACTTGCTGGCCACAAGGACTCCCAGTTCCTGTAGGCCCCCTTTAAGTACTGGAAGGCTGCTATAAGGTCTCCCTGGAGACCCTTATTTCCCACCACAATGCCAACCTAACTGACCCTTACCACAAGGGCTCACTCAAATTGTTGCACATCCCATAAAGAATCTCCATACACCTCCTGGCTGATCTTCCCAGCCTTTCTCTACCTATCCATTACAGACGACCAGTTGTGCAAACTCTCCCACCATACCTTGGCAGTTATTCCATTGATGTCAAAGCCCTGTGATGGAACAGGGGGTTCCAGCTCCTCCTTTCTGTGCCTCTGACTAAAGGCACTGATATACCTCAGGTTTGGCACCAGGGCCAAGCTCTCATTTGCCATAGGGAAGCCTGCTACCAAATGCCCAACACCATGCATAAGCAAAGACTTCACTTCAGAGCAGAGACACGCTGGCATAGATGGTAGATGGCAATGTACGGCTGAAATAGGGTGTGCGCAGAAAAAGCAAACCCTGCTGCCCACTAGGACAGAGAGAAATAGGTTTTGCACCCTGTGATGTCTCTGCAGGCCTAGAGGGCATGTGATGGAGGTGAAGATGATCTCCAGGAAGGACAAGGTGCTGCTGAAAACATCCTTGGGTATGGAGAACCTATGACCCAGGAACACTGTGAAAATCATTGACCTGTTACTTGATTGTATCATCCAGGGGATGACTAAAGCATGTGGGAGAAGCACTGCCAGCACCCACTGGAAAGGGATGGGAGAGGCCTTGCCTCACGGCAGTGGTGGGAATCAATCACTTGTTCATAAGCACCAAATCTGTCTGAGATGACCCGTGGTATCTGTTGTTCTCTGAATGGGGACAGCTGTCCATAGGTCCTGTGCTTCCCTTGTCAGCTGTGTGCTCCAGTTGTGGTGGATGGTTTTCGTATGTGAATTAGCACTACAGGCCTGTATTTGGCTAATATATTCAGCAGCTGGACTGGATTAGGTGAAGCCACGCAGTAGTCCATGAGACTACTGTCCTTATAGTCACTGGACATCTAGTAAATGGGAGAAGAGAAAGGGAGAGACTAAGTACTCTTTCTCTCTGGCACATGGCTTGGTCAGATGAATACCTCTATCAGCTGCCCTGAACATGCAGATTATGTTCATAATAAGGGTTAGGGACATGTTCGCTTGTACTAAATGTGGGCATCTGCTGTCATTTCACTGGGCCAAAGGGGTTTCTCACCAGCCTCCATGCCTCGTCCCTCAGAATTGCTCCGTTAGAGCTTGCAGTTGCCTGCACATACTTTGTACCGCTTCCTGCCCCTCAAATATTATCAAGTGTTTGCACCTCAACAACTCAACTCCTGACCTCCAGGTCCATTAATTAGCATGGGAGCTGAGACAAGCAGTTCACCTGCAGGTGCCCATTTTGTGCAAAGGTGAGGCAAGAGGAATCTCACCTCCTGTGGGTTTGTGGCACGCTTTGGAGGGAGCTGACTGCTCTTCCAGCCCCAGGACTACAAACCCAGGATGAGATACCTTAGAATCATAGAATCATAGAATGGTTTGGGTTGGAAGGGACCTTAAAGATCATCTAGTTACAACCCCCTGCCCTGGGCAGGGACACCTCCCACCAAACCAGGTTGCTCCAAGCCCCGTCCAACCCGGCCTTGAACCCCTCCAGGGATGGGGCAGCCACAGCTTCTCTGGGCAACCTGGCCCAGGGGCTCACCACCCTCACAGTAAAGAATTTCTTCCTAATATCTAATCTAAATTTCCCCTCTTTCAGTTTAAAACCATTACCCCTCGTCCTATCACTCCGCTCCCTGATAAAGAGTCCCTTACCAGCTTTTCCGTAGGCCCCCTTTAGGTACTGGAAGAGGCTCTAAGGTCTCCCCAGAGCCTTCTCTTCTCCAGTCCTTGATTGATTCAGCTGAATCCCCTCCCTCAGGACAGGTAAAGGAGATCCCTCCTTGTCACTGTCTGGGCGTCCTGTCTAATAATAAGACAAGAAAAGTTGATTCTTGGACCTAACTCTGTCTCTGATAGGAGTAATGACACTGCTGGAAATAAGTGTCTCTCCTCAGCTGAGGGAGGCAGCATCAGCGATTACTGCAGTCTCTTTTACAGCAGGTTCCCCTGGACCTCCAGGGACACCTCAAGGGAGCCCAGAGGGGGCAGAGAAAGTGTTGCCTTGGGCTGGTGCTCCTGAGCTGGGAACAGGCTCCTGGGATGGAGGGAGCTCGTGGCAACTTGGCAGTGGTGTAGAGAGACAGCTCTGCCCAGGAGCATCTCCTCTGCAAAGGGCAGCAGGGCTGAGGGAACTGAATGGGTGCTGCCAAGGGGAGGTGAGTGGGGCAGAGGTAAGACAGTCCGGGGTGGAACGGCAGAGGAGAGATCACTGGGGGAGAAATCTCAGTCTCTGGCAGCAGGGCAAGGCACATGAGTAACCCGGAGGGGTGTCCTAGAGGTGGCATATCCCCAGAAAGATACGATCCAGCAGGACAGCTGCCAGGGTTTCCTTAGTGTGGAGGAAGACATGCTCCAGAGCAGCGTGTCCCTTCCGCACTGTCAGAGGGACAGGGCACAACGGCTCCCTTCTCCCGGGCATGGCAGTTAGGTGTGGACCCAGGGGTGCCCAGGGCTGTCCTTGAGAGCAGGGTCCCTGCACCCCAGGGGAATTTGTGCTGGGGCAGGGGCTCTGCTGCCTGCTGGGGTCAGCTCTCAGCCTGCCCGGGCAGCTCCCTGCCAGGCTGTGGGGAGAAGCCATGGGAGGAAGGCAGGGTCCTTCTGCTTTCAGGAGGGTTCTGCATGGAATCAGGGCTGCTCACGGCTCCAGACCACCCCCAGGACATTTCTGAGGGGACTTTTCAAGAAGCACATCAAGGTAAGGGCAACTAGGAAGAGAAAAAGCTCTCCTGACTCTCTGCCGGGTTGTCTGAGTTTTGAGATGGAGACTCCCAATCTCTTACACTGAGAGATGAGCAAATCTGAGAGAAGCACCTCAAAGCACCCAGCTGCCCCCAGCCACAACCTCCCTTTTACAGACACACCAGGATCTCTGCAACCTGCTCTTTAGCTCCTACAGACACGGAGGTGCCCCTGTGCAGTGCCGTGCCTCTGGGAGGTTTCTGCAGGGCAGAGCTGAGTGTACGCAGGGTGGGATGGGGAAAGACAGAGAAACAGCTACAGGTGCAAACAGCTCTAGGTGGAGGAGATATGTCAGGGGAGGAGAAGAAACTGCTGTCAAAAGTGCTGTGGTGGGTGGATTTGGGCAACTCTCTGTCAGTTCCTCCCCTGAGGAAGGCCCCTGGTCCCCTCTCTCACCCACAACAGCTTCTACTGTAAAGATGGGGGTGGCCAGAGCATAAGCTCCCTCCTCTGCAGCCAAAGCTTTAGCAGAGGAGAGCTGCCTCTCTCCTTACACATGCCCGTTTCCTCCTGCATGACAGAGGGCTCGGAGCAGCTGCCCCGCAGTGCCGATGTCCGGGGAACTGTGCACAGCTGGGTGAGGCACTGATGCTCCAGAGTGTTTGCCTCTTTGCCTTCCTTGGCACGAGAATGATGGTATTTCTCCGTGTTTCTCCACCCGCCCATGCTGCTGCTGTTGCTTTTTTCAGGCACGCTGGGGATGGAGGTTTCAGCTGCAGCTCAGACACTGACCCTAACCATCCTGCCACAGCTGTGTCTGCATGCGAATGACGTGTCCCAGCCCCCTTCTGACTTCTGGGACCCCAGGCAAATCCGGGGCGGGGTGTTAGGGAATGCACCAACTGTCCCTTCAGGAGATCCCTTCTTTTACCGCCTCCCCGTCTTTTAACCTGTCCAGTTTAGGAAACAAGCAGACTCTCTCTGAAAGCCACACCACCTCAGGAGACTTGACTGTCTCCCTGTAGTGCCATGTCAAGCTGATCTCCACAAGGGTGCAGTGCTCCCATAGCATCTTTGTGCTATCTAAGAGCCCAACAAGTGAAGCAGTGAAGATACTGAGCCTGTGGAAATACTGCTGGTCCTTTTCCAGCATGGGTACTTGGTCAGATGACGTGAGCCCTGCATGCCCTTGGCTAGAGAGGGAGTGTTGAGACCTCAGTCAGGTGTGGATGCAACACCCCAGAGTGTTTGGTCTGGCCATAACTTCTGTGTCACTCCCTGCACATCTAGGCTGAAAATGATAGAGAGGAGTTTGGAGAGCTGCCCTTTGGATTTGGAAAACCCTGCTCTCTCCAGTTCTTTTTTTCAGAGTAACTTCTGAATGTGATCATCCTCCAGCTGAGAGGCAGAATGGGGCAGTTGGGAACGAGACTGGCAGAGACACCAGCTCTCCTGAGTCTGCACTGAGGCACAGGGAATCCTTTTGCCTCTCACAGCTCATTAGAGCTCATGCCAAGAGCAATCCAGAAGCTGAGGATTTCTGTCCCTTCAACGAATGCTCCCCCGATGTGACAAGGACATCTAAAAATGAAGGAAGTGTATCACTAAATTGCTGTGCTACAGCCCATCATCTCGAGCACGGTGCAGGAAGATGCTAAGCAGCCTTCCTCCATAATGGATGCACCTCTCCCGAGGGAGGATGTGCACATAGCAATAGTCCATACCTGCTGACTTGCTGCTCTCTTGTGATCACACCTGCAGATGCAGGGTGGTAAACTGATGTGTGGGCAGGGTATGTCTCAGTGGTGGCTGAATCAGACCCGGAGAGACACCACTGTTCAGAAGGGCAAAACCAGAAAAGAGAAATCCCTCCCAGGGCACTTTTTCAGAGGGAGGTGGCCCAAGTGCTAATTTAATCTCTCCCTTGCAGGGCACGAAGACTATTCCCACAGTGTCACTGCATCCAGGCTCCTGTACTCAGCCCAGAGTGTCCATCCTCGATGAACTCCTTGATATATGGGGCTTTTTGCCGCTTCAGTGTACAAACTGCTATAGAGCAGGTCTTACTCCTAGGGAGCTCATCAGTTGAGGCCCTTGCTCCTCATGCAACATTCAGCCAGAGCAAATCAGAACTTAAGAGAGAAAGAAACATGAAGGGAGTCTTGAGAAGAAGAGTGGTGGTATGGAAGTTTTCTGTAAGAATCAGAAGAGATTTTCTCAGAGAAGCTTGCCCTAAACTGTCAATGTCTTTTCCTTCTTGCACAGCACCTGGGTTCTGGAGGGACCAAATGTCCAACAGCAGCTCCATCACCCAGTTCCTCCTACTGGCATTTGCAGACACACGGGAGATGCAGCTGTTGCACTTCTGGCTTTTCCTGGGCATCTACCTGGCTGCTCTCCTGGGCAATGGCCTCATCATCACAGCCATAGCCTGTGATGACCACCTCCACACCCCCATGTACTTCTTTCTCCTCAACCTCTCCCTCCTCGATCTGGGCTCCATCTCCACCATTGTCCCCAGATCCATGGCCAATTCCCTCTGGGAAACAAGAGCCATCTCTTACTCAGGATGTGCTGTCCAGGTCTTTTGCTTTCTCTTCTTGATTGTAGGGGAGTATTGTCTTCTCACCGTCATGGCCTACGACCGCTTCGTTGCCATCTGCAAACCCCTGTGCTACGAGACCCTGCTGGGCAGCAGAGCTTGTGCCAAAATGGCGGC
The DNA here is from genome assembly GCA_013398915.1 of Dromas ardeola. NCBI lineage: Eukaryota > Metazoa > Chordata > Aves > Charadriiformes > Dromadidae > Dromas > Dromas ardeola. The sequence goes on from VYZM01015985.1 coordinate 68,495, forward strand.
AGCTGCCTGGGGCAGTGGGTTTCTCAATGCTGTGCTGCACACAGCCAATACATTTTCACTACCCCTCTGCCACGGCAATGCTGTGGACCAATTCTTTTGTGAAGTCCCCCAGATCCTCAAGCTCTCCTGCTCAGACTCCTACCTCAGGGAAGTTGGGCTTCTTGTGGTTAGTCTTTCTGTAGCTTTAGGGTGTTTTGTTTTCATCGTGCTGTCCTATGTGCAGATCTTCAGGGCTGTGCTGAGGATCCCCTCTGAGCAGGGACGGCACAAAGCCTTTTCCATGTGCCTCCCTCACCTGGCCGTGGTCTCACTGTTTGCTAGCACTGCCATGGTTGTCTACCTGAAGCCCCCCTCTATCTCCTCCCCATCCCTGGACCTGGTGGTGACAGTCCTGTACTCAGTGGTGCCTCCAGCAGTGAACCCCCTCATCTACAGCATGAGGAACCAGGAGCTCAAACACGCACTGAAGAAGCTGATTCAATCGGTTGTCTTTCAGCAGCAATAAGCTGCCCCTGTCTCTTCTGAAGTGGTTTCCAACTTCTCTTGGGAACCTCCTGTGCTTTTCACATTTTGTCTGTAATAATTCTGTTTTTCTAGCAATGTCTGCATTTACTGCGCTTCTCCAGAGGTCATGAACCAGGTTGGCCTGACACAGAGGCCCTTGTACACATGTGTCTGGTACGATGGTATAGCTGGCCTCCCATGTCACAACTCTGTAATAAAAGGGATTTCCTCAGTGACAGTGTCTGGCTTTTCTTCCAAAGCTGAAGTGAAAAAAAGCCTGAAGAAATTGTCCCCCATGAGGCCGTGCTGCTGTGTTTGGGTTCTCCATGGGCTCAGGAGAGGAGGGCAGTGGATGATGTGGTGGGGAAGGAGGCCTGGACTGAGCCTTCACATGCGGGTGCCCAGTGCGGCTGGAGAAGGTGGATGATCACAAGGCATCTACCTATGATTGATTGTCTCCTTTTAGCACCACAGCCCTCTCGCCCTGGCAAGCAGCACCACCAGTTTGGGGCCCTGCAGTGAGCACAGGGATGGGGCAAGAGAGGCCAGCCAGAGCCGCATGGACACGCTTCCCTGTGGAAAGGCTCTCTGGTGGCAGAGATGATGCTGGAGAAGTGCATAGGAACAATTCCGTGCTTCCACAAGGAAATAAATGACAAAGATAAACCTATTTATGCATGCACCAGCTCAGGGTAGACTGCTCCATCGCTGGGGCAGTAGGAGCAGCCTTAGGAGCCCCAAGGCTGGGAGTCTTGTGTTGGTGAGACGGCCTGGCAGTGAGGGGCTGCCAGCACTGGGAAATAAGGATTTCTTGGATCCAGGAGACACAGAGAGACATTGGCCTCCATCTCCTCATATCATGGCCATTCCTCAGCTTGGGCTGATGTGGGAATGACACCCCTCTCTCTCCCCCAGGCACTGCTGTGCCCTTCAGAGGGGCTGGGGCTCCGGCCTGAATGCCCAGAGCCCTGATGCACCCTACAGTGGGCATTGCCGTGGAGCCAGCCCAGACTGCGCTGCTGCACTAGGCTGGGGAGAGGGCAGGGGACGGGGACAGAGCAAGGTAAGGAGTGAGATGGGCTGCAAAGTTCCCAGGAGAGGAAAACGGCAAAGGCAGCTGTGTGACCATGCAGGTTGATGACATGCACCAGTGGGTTTGCAGGGCAGAGCCAGAGCTCATGGAAGGGAGCTGAGACATGCAGGTGCAGAAGAGAGGAGACCAGTCTGTGCCCTCGGACACGTGGATAGTCTGGGAAGTTGGTCCAGGGCATTTTGCAGCTCCAGCCTCCCACACTGGTACTTTCCATCTGTGTTCACTCACCCCAGGTTTTTAGGTGAGTCTTGCTGTGAGGCCATCTCCATCCTTCTGCTGGGTTCAGCGCCTGCATCCTGAGAATGGCCAGACCTGCCCAGCCTCGCTCTTGGCCCAGAACACAGCAGATCATGAAGCACGGCTGTCTTCGAAGACTCATGTGGGACAGGAGGTAGTCAGGTACCCTGGCAGCAAGGGAGGCCAACAGCATCCTGGGACCAGGAGAACAGTCAGGAGACTGAGGGAGGGGATTACCCAGGTTACTGCATCCAGATTTCAGATCCCCAATATGGAAAAGACATCAGGAAGCTGGAGTGGGTTTAGTTAAGGGCCCAAGATAGTAGAGGGCTGGAACATTTGGTCTGTGAAGAGAGTTTGAGAGAGCTGAGCTCGTCCAGCCTGAAGAAGGGAAGGCTGAGGGGTACCTCATCACAGTCTGCCAATACCTTTGAGGAGTTTATGAAGGGCCAGGCCCTTCACCATGGTGCATGTTGGGAGGATAAAAGACAATGGCCGGTAGGTGAAAAAGGAGAAGTTAATTCTGGATATAAGGAAAACATTTTCCCCATGAGCATTGGTACAGGTCACCAAGAGAGGCTGTGCACTCCCTGTCCTTGGGATTTTTCAAAATCCATCTGGATCAATTCTTGAACAACCTGATCTGACCGTGTTCCTGGCAGGTTGGATTACAAACCTGACAAGGTCCTTTCCAACCTGACCTATCTTATAACCCTCAGGCCCTAATTTCTGATGGGTACAGAGCAGACATTTATGGGGCATGAATCTTCCTGTGTTGCATGTGACCACCTAAAACAACACCTAAAACAGTGAAGAGAGGTCGACAGCTCAGTGTGACTTGCTCTCTGCAAAGACTGCGGAGTGTCATGGACAGTCCTGGGCCAGGCCTGTTTTGAGGGTATGGGACTCTGTGTAACACAAAATAGTCTTTTCTTAATGCTGTTAGCCTGACATATACTAATTAATGCCAATAGAAATGAAACAAAGAAGAATTGAAGACTAGGATCTAAATCAAAGCTTTTAAAATTATTTTTGGTTTTGTTTTCTGTTGCTTTAAAATGCTGGTCTTTGTGGGGATTGTATGTCTTTTTTCTTTCTTTGAAAAAGAAAGATGTTCAGAGCTGGATTTGGATGTGGGGCACAAATCTCTTCACTTACAGGAACTCAGACACCTGGTGCCAGCATTGATGTCCTGAGACCCTCTGCCCAGGCTCCACCTGCAGCTCCTGAGGGGCTCTGCTGTCCCACAGGTCCTCTATCATAGTTTCCAGTCCCAGGAAAACACCTAAGGCACACTGGGGCCCTTCAAAGGAGCACTGGTGAGACAACTGACGTCTGCTTAGAAAGCTGAAAAACTTCTTCAATGTTTAAAAAAAATGTGATACATTTTCATCAACTGAAACAATTGAGTACTTTTAATAAAATGGCAATGTTTTTCCACCATGCCAGAATGGGAATTTCCAGGAAGAGTATTAATGGTAGGAGAAGAAATATTGATCTCCCCCTGCACTTGCACCACCAGTACTCTGCTGTTACGCTGCATATTTAATCTACTTCATCTTATAGGTGTTCCCACCTGTCCTGATTAAAGGACCATGTTTAAGAGGGCATCTTTTCAGCAGACTATCTGGACACGTGCCCTTCCCATTGCTCTCCAGAGGTGCTCTTCCCCTTCCATTTTGTTCATTTAGACAGCTCCCAACTAGTTGCTGCTTTGAGCTTCAGGCAGTTAGAAGCTTGCCCTATCTCTCAGAAGCCTAATTTACTCTTTAATTTACTGCACGGTGTTTATATCTAGCCTTTCCCACCTCTCTGCCTGAAAAAGTTCTTGTATGGCTATCCCTTGTGGAAGATGGACATCATTACATGCACCTTGGCCTTAGCATACAGTTAAGGAGAGTTTCACTGTTCATTAAATTGTGTTGTGTGTAACTTTTGTTTGTTGACAATGAAATCTTCTGTGCCGGTGTGCAGGCAGCTCCCTGAGGAAAGCAGGTGGGAGTTCGTGCAAAGGAGCTCTGACATCACACTGAAGCCACAGACTTCAGTGGAAAAAATCTGATCTAAGGAAAAGGGAGGCAAGTCTCAGGGGGCAGACGACAGAAACAGCAGGGTTGGGAAGGTGAGGAGGAAGTTTGTTGACATAGTGTCTGGCCTCAAGGACACTGCTTTTCCTGCCCGCCCAGACCTCCTTAGGAGACCCTTTGGATCAATATCAGTTGGATCATGCTGCTGTCATTTCTCCTGTAAAGTGAAAAATTATAAAAATAGCTTTAAAAAGCAAAAGTCCTTTCTTATTAAATGGTCATTGTTCACTACTATCCTGAAACCTCTCCAATTAGCCATACAAGTCTTGAAGACTTGAAGAAAATTACAGGATTGTAATGAGCCCCATAGTGTATTTGGTCCTAAATCCATGAATCTCAGATACTGAGAGGAGATCAAACAAACTGCTCGAGAAGGCAAAGTCAGAAGGAAATGCTGAAGTTTCTTAGAGCATTAATTGGCCCCGCAGAGGGCCATTACTGACAAAGCCTCCTCATGGACTCGTTAGCAGAAAATTGGAGGCAATGATGAGAGGCAGGCAGAAGCACTGTGCAGGTGGCTCTGATGCTGAGTAAAGCCTTGATGTGTTCATCAAGCCAAACACCAAGCCCTGACCACCAACCCGCTTGAGGAAGGGACATCCTGTCCCTCAGGCATGGCTCAGGGCTCCTCCTGGGGCAGTAGGATATGGGCTTTGTGATGCTAAGTGAAGGTGAAAGTTATGGTACCCCCCAGCCTCCGTGGGGGATTCAAGGAGGAAATCAGGATACAGTGCCATAAGGACAATGTGTTTCATCATAGGCCTTGGTGGCAGAGACACCAGCCATAGCCAAGGGGACAAAGACCTTGGTTCTGTTGAAGCCTTCCAGCCTTGCCAGCACCCTCAGCCACCTCCACTGCAGGCTTTCCTACACTGTCCCACACCTGCACCTGTTTCCCTGCAAGCTGCAGACATCCCACCCGCTTTCCCACCTTGTTCTCACCCCAGCATGTCCTTATTTCACTGATATCTCTCCATCCTCACTGGCTGTTCCTTGAAATACAAAGCTATGGGCTGATCACAGATTCCCTCTCCGTCACCTGTAGCAGCACAGCACTACCTTTTGAATGACATTTATTCCTCCTCCTGTTCAGTCTGGACCTCCAAAGCTGCAGTTTCTGTTGGTTTTCGTTACTCATACTCTTTCCTACTGCCAGAGAAACATGCAATCATCTCTATCAGCAACTTTCAAGCTTCCTCAACCTACTACTGCACTACCCCGAGCCTCTGCTTCAACAGGCCTAAGGAAGCCCAGGTCTCTCAGCCTTTCCATACATGACCCCCAGTCCCGTCTTAGCAGATCTCCTCTGGACCCTCCCCAAGAGCAGGATTTAAGCCTCGACATTTTTTCATGCCCCAAAAGACCTCTGAGTGCTCTGTGCTAACCCAGGGAAGAGCTTGCCTTCAGCCCCTTACAGCTCTAACAGCTCTCCTTGCTGCCCCAAAATCCTTTTGGGTGTTTAAATGACCTGGAGCAGCTCTCCCTGTTCCTCCGGCTCCCCAGCCAGCCCCTCTGTGCTGGGTGGAGTGGGGTAGTGGGGACAGCCCTGCTTTGTTTCCAAATGAAACTCGAGTCAGGCTGCACACTGAGCTGTGCGGGCACCGAGCAGGAGTCTGGGGAGCTCTCTGATGGACTTGCGGCTCTGAGCCCTCTCCCGTTTATCAGCATCGGTACAGGAGCTGTGGGCCCCCACAATACGTGGTGAGTGACAGGATTCTCCTACGGCCACGTGGGCCATTTTGCCCAGGGCAGATGTTCTTCCCAGGTGGGGATCCTGCTCTTTACCACACAGGAACAGGAAGACTGCCTGCTGTGTTCCAGTGTTTCGCTCACCGTGATATGGACATGGAGGAGGCAGAAGTGAAAATCCTCCTGCTCCCTCCCAGATCTGGCAGCTGTGGCCCTTGGCTGGAGGTGGGGCAACAGGTTCGGGCCATGCTGAGGGAGGGAGGATATCACTTCCAGGGAGATGACCCTCTCCACATTACCATGCCTGGCCCCTGCCAGCCATCTACATGCCCACAGCCATCTACAGGGCCACGGCATCTGCTAGGAGGTTCAGAGACACTGGTATGAGGGGCCCTGGGGAGACGAGAGGTCCCTGTGTTTCCTGTGCAGGCTGAGCAGTACAAAAAAAATGAATGTGGTTTCCTGTCCCCACCCAGGCTAGCAGTGACAAATGGATCCGACTTCCCCATGTATGAAGTACCTGCAACTGCAAAGGTGTTGCTCAGAGAAGGCTGCAAATCTGCCTGGAGTGGCAAGGAAATCTGAGCCTTCGGCACTGGAAGGACAGGGCATTTCTCTGCTGACTCAGAGGAAGGTCTGAGCCCTTCTCAGCCCCACAATTTTACTTTCCTACTTCACGGTGCACCATGCAAATTCCTCTGGGGAAGCCTGCAATGCTCCTCTGGATGCTGGTCATCACCCTTGCTGCAGCCCTTAAAGGTGAGCGCCCCCCCTTCCTGGGAAGAGAACATGGACGTGGGGTTTTTCTTTCCCTCCGCCAGGGACCTGTACAGTTCCCAAAATATTTTGCCCTTTCCTGCCCTCCCATAGGATGTGTGGAGGTTGGAGGACCGATAGAAGGATGGAAATCTGACACAGCCCTGCAGTACCCCACTGCCAGGCATAGAAAAGATGGTCACCAGCCCCAGGGCTGGAAGGAATGGGAGCCCAAGCTGGCTCTTCCTGACCTAGGCAGATCTGAACTCTGTCCCCCCACGGTATCTTGACCCCTCTCTCCAGATCGCCAGAGCATTGCTCAGCCCTGCACCGTCCTGCTATGGGTGGGAATGGGAGGAGCCAGGCTGGCTCTGGGCTTGGCTCCGGCTGGAGAAGAAGGAGCAGGGGCAGGGTGGTCCTGATGCTGTCATGTCTCCTCTTGGCAGCAACTGTAGGAGGTAAGGCAGGTCCCAAGAGTGGTCCCAGGAACACAGGGCCATTTCTGTGCCCCGGTATTTCCATGCCCTGCTGTAATGCCTATCCCACGCATTCCTGCTCTGTTGCACCTCGCTTATCCACATATTGAAGTATCCAGCCCATGGAGAGAGAAAGGTTGTGTGGGGGAACAGGGACAGCTTTGGAGCTTAAACTTCCATTTGTAAAAGGGAGAGGAGCAGGTTGTAGCCCCCCCAGCATTCTCCTTCCCCCCTGCCATGGCTGGGAGGGTGGAGACCATGGCACTGGCTGAATGGACAGTCTGTCAGTGGTGGGGAGCAACTCTGAGTGAGGGGCACAACAGGTGGAAGCGATAGGGAGTCTTTGGGCACCCAGGGGCTCAATGTGTCTCTCCTGCCAGGGCTCTGACCTTTGGGTTTCACCTGTACCAACAGATGCCTAGTGTGGGGGTACCAAGTTTGTCTCCTACATCAACCACCGTGATTCCACATCACAATATGGGGCCGCTGTGGACAGGCAAGCCACCACCTATAGAAGCACCTCCCAGAGCAGATCTATGGTCTTGCGCATCCTGCATCCTCAGGACCCTACCAACTATTTCTGCATGTGGTGACTTAGCACAGCTTGCAGGAGCCAGGCAGGGACCAGGCAAAATCCTCCCTGGGTCTCTGCTCACCCTGGGACTACCAGGACCAGTGAGCTCCTGCCTGCCCTCCACCTCCAGCCCCTCCAGTTTCCACCCCAGGGCACTGATCTCCCCGACACAAGGGCCAGTGTGAAGCACCACAGGAAAGACCACGGAAAGAGAGCTAAACACTCCTGTGGATGCAAGAGGAGGAAGAGGGGGGTTACTGCTGGGGAAGAAGGAGTGGAGCAGGGGATGCCTCTCATTCTGCTGAGCCCGGGCTGGAAGAGCCTAGCAGGGCCCAGAGAAGTCCCAGCTCTGATTCGTGCTCCTGCAGAGCTGCAGGGCACACTTGGACCATAGTCCCACAAAGGGTGCAGATGAGCACCAGAAGTGAACCCAGCATGCTCAGCCCACCTTTACCGATGCAGTGGCTGGGACTGGTTTGTCCCCTGGGCTGGTGTTCCCAGTGCTGCTGGGGGTGGGTGTGATGGGGCCAGAAGGGTCACAGGCTCCATCTGCCCAGCCCAGGTCTTGCCTCTCCCAGCTGGGAGTCAAGAGTTGGGCTCTGCTCCTCTCTGTGTCCCTTTGGGGTTTAGTTTCTCTTATCCCTGCCCCAGAACAGAAGGCCATGATGCCATAGAGGATGGGTCCTTGGCTCCTGACCTTGTCCTACACAGCACTGCTGGGAGGTAAGAGCCGTGAGGGAAGGGGAAAGAGACTGGCACTGAGTAGGCTGAGGCTGCCCCTGTACACCTCGGCTTGCTACTGCCCAACTCTAAATGCTACTACATAAGATGAAACCTCGCATGGAAATCATCTTCCCTTGTCAGGTGGGGTGGGATGCTGATGCAGTGCAGACGAGGGAAGTTTTCAGAGATTTTTCTGAGCGTGGAGCAAGGAGGAGGTATTCTTAGTCAAAGTCACTAACTGCTGTGCAGAGTCTCACTCTGAGCCGCCTTGGGATTTTCTAGGGAGGTTTAAGAACTTCTTGTCCCTCTGGGGCTCATGTGCAACTGACAAACCATCTCTCCATGTGTCCATGCCCAGCCTGTTCTCTGCCCTCTCTGTGCATGGGGGTGTGGGTCCAGACATAGCTGGCAAAGGGAGCAGGAGGGCTGGGAAGGGCTGGGGACTCCACGCTCTCTTTCTGCAAAAACTTCTGGATTCATATTTAAAGATACGGCATGTTTACAAGCAGTGACCCAGATTCTCGTGGGTCTCCTGCCTCAGCAGTCCTTTGGGCAGTACAAAGAAATATGGGTCTGCGGTGCCACTGCCTCCAGGGATAACTCCTGGAACTAAAGGCCAAAGCTCTGGTTTTGTGCACCCTACAACCCTGGGATGGACTACTGCAGCCATGAACTTTCTCATAAACACTCAAATCTCACGCCTGCCCTGTGTCTTTCCAGGTACCCTTTCCCCCATAAAGATGGTGGCATCTGGTCCCAAGGAGGGGCGGGTATCCGGATCACTCCCGCTCACCTGTACTATAACGGGAGCACCTCTGTATAGCCCTCGATACGACTGGAATTGTGTCCGTCAGGCCCCAGGAGGGGAGCTGCAATTTTTAGGCTGGATCTATCCTTTTGGGAATAACACAGGCTATGCCCCACCTTTCCAAGGCCGAGTCACCATCTCTGTGGATAAAGACAAAGGCAAGGTCTCCCTGCAGCTGGGTGCTCTGACAGCCTCAGACACAGCCACCTACTTCTGCGCCAGGCAGCACACAGTGACGCTGGCGCAGGGAGAGGCTGCACAAAAAGGGCAGTGGTGACAGGGCCCTTCCTCGAAATGGCAGCTGCCTGTACTTGCTCTGGGAAATACCAATGAGGTTTGAGGTTAATAGATGTTGGAGCTCCAAATCTACCCATGGGCAACTGAATTTGCAGTAAAATTCGACATTTATAATGGAAGTTAGAAATGAAATTCCGTGTGTGAATAAGTCCCATGGGCGTGTCAGTCCCCAAACCCTTCACATAACCTGCATTCACAGACTTCCCACAAGCTACCATCACCTTCTCTTCCTCACAGCTACCCTGGTGCTCCTTCAGTGCCAGGAGAACAGGGGCAGAGGGACCACCTTGGGGCATCTCTCTGGGCAGAGATGCTGTGGAGCCAGGGTAGGGGCCGCAGGAGGGCACATGGCTCCTTCTCTGTGCCCCCCAAATCTACCTGCAAAGAAGGGGTCTGCACCCCTGGCAGGTGGGTGCCCTCACAGCTCTGGGCATGGGGGTGTGGATGGGTGCTTCATCACATGCTGGACCTGGGGGGAGGCCTGAGCAGTGCCAGTGTGCATCAGCACGTCTGAAACCTCACTGCACAAGGGAAAAGGCTTTGGGGCTGATGGGGCTTTTCAGGTGAGAGGAGCCTGCAAGCAAGTGACCATCAGGAGAGACTGAGGTGCCTCTGAGGGCACAGAGGTGGTGGAGGAGAAGAGGAAGGAAGAAGGTAAAGGTGGCCAGTGGCATCCTGGGCTGCATTAGGCAGAGCACTGCCAGCAGGTCAAGGGAAGGAGATCTTTCCACTCTGCTCAGCACTGGTGCGACCACACCTGGAAGGCTGTGTCCAGTTCTGGGTTCCCCAGTAGAAGAGAGACATGGACATACTGGAGAGACTCCAGCAAAGGGACACAAAGATGATTACGGGATTGCAGCATCTCTCCTGTAAGGAAAGGCTGAGAGAGCTGGGACTGTTTGCGCTGAAGAAGAGAAGGCTTGGGGTGGCCTTATCAATACATAAATACGTGGAGGGTGAGCGTAGAGAGGATAGAGCCAGGCTCTTTCCAATGGTCTCCAGTGACACAACCAGAGGCAATGTGCACAAACAGAAACACAGGGGGTTCCCTCTGAACTTAAGGAAACACTTTCTTACTGTGAGGGTGACCAAGCACTGGCACAGGTTGCCCAGAAAGGCTGTAGAGCCTCCCTCCTTGGAGATACTCAAAAGCCATCTGGACATGGTCCTTGGTAACTGGCTCTAGGTGGCCCTGCTTGAGTGGGGGGGTTGGACCAGATGGCTTCCAGAAGTTTATTAAAAATACATCTGGAATCAAGTAATTTGAGTTAAAAGTCCTCTTACAATCCAAATTGATCCATATTCAGTGTCACCAGGTATGGGCAATGTTTCCGTAAGAAAGTTGTATTATTACCTTAATCTACCAAGAAAGTGATGCTAGCAATGCTATTTTTAATTTACAACAATTGCTGTGTGGTTTGATTATCCAGCAACACAAGAGCAGAGGAAGACAAAATGCAGCATTCAAAAGACATCAAAGAAGGGGTGTCACCTGGCACTGAAATGAAAACAGATGTTTTTATACGACTATTCATCACTGTGTGGACTAAGCATCACAGTGGTTGAAGGGGATTGAACCCCCCAACACAAACTGACTTCCTGAAAAGCCTGAAGGTGCAACACTCCACTTCCTCACAATGTCATCTTCCCACAGACAACTGCATCCTGAAGAAACACATTTGATACTGATTGTGATTCAAGCTATGGGACAATTACTACATGCCATACCAGTTTTTCTTGAACGTTGGGTTCAAGACTATTTAATTTTGAACGTGTAATTATCAACACCAGCTCAGCAGATAGGTTTTTACATGCCACAGTTTAGAAGTTTCTAAGTTACTCATTGTGTCCCCTTTGTATCCATTACAGAGTACCAGGTGGTTCTAAGAAGAAATTTGTCACTTCCCAAGGTATTTAGACAGACAAATTAGGTCAGTCATTTGCACTTGCAGCATGACTCTCTCTCCACAACATTCAGATGGTCTCTGGGGAGGCCTTAGAGCCCCTTCTAGTCCCTAAAGGGGCTCCAGGAAAGCTGGGGAGGGACTCTGGATCAGGGAGGGGAGCCATAGGATGAGGGGGAATGGTTTTAAATTGAAAGAGGGGAGATTTAGATAAGATCTCAGGCAGAAATTCTTTGCTGTGAGGGTGGTGAGCCCCTGGCCCAGGTTGCCCAGAGAAGCTGTGGCTGCCCCATCCCTGGAGGGGTCCAAGGCCAGGTTGGACGGGGCTTGGAGCAACCTGGTTTGGTGGGAGGTGTCCCTGCCCATGGCAAGGGAGTGGGAACTAAATGATCTTTAAGGTCCCTTCCAAGCCAAACCATTTTATGATTCTATGAACTGCATGATTCATATTTTTTTCTACAGCCCAGATCATGTTCTCCTTGTCTTTGCCCATAACAGCTGCAGTTTCTTCCCATTCATTTTCTCCTCAAGGACCACTTCGAGGAACATTTTCTGAGTTTCTGACAATACCAACTTACCTCCCTCTCATAGGAAAGCTAAGTTAATGCATTCATTCTTAAACACCTTCATGGGCTATAGATTACTGTGGGAGATGGGGGCTGCAAGGTCTAAGAAGACTAAACTCGTGCTGCTGAACTCTCAGGAGGCCTTAGTACTTGTCTGAAATCACCCAGGCAACTAGTAGCTTCAGGGAAGAGCGCGGGGCCCATCCACCCTTGGGCCATTCCCAGGCGTGGCCTCTTTATGCTATGGTCAGCAGCCACAGATCTCCCTCCCATCTCCTTTTTTGTATATGTTTGCTAACCCTCACTAACAATTTTCAATACTTCTGAACTGTTAGTTCAGACAGTTTTGCACCCTTTCCCCTTGCTGTCCCTTTCACTTAGGTAGATCAATCCTACAATAGCTCACAACCGCCTTATCATCTTCCTGCACATGTAATTTTTTTCTTTTTTTCCAGGATGTTAATAAATTTATCTTCCTTCCTGCCCTCTTCCAGTTTGACAGCAGTTACAGTGACGACCGCATGGCTCTTTGTTGCCGTCTGAGGCTAAACCACGACCCCCACACATGAGGAATATATTCGAACAAAATCTATCTTCACCTGCATATGGTGCTTCACACAAGTGCAGCTGGTGCAGATGGCACGAGGGAATGAGAACTTGTCCATCATGAAGGATTTGATCAATCGCTTTGCACCATCCAGAGCAAAATCCTTATTTAATAATCACAGAATCATAGAATCATAGAATCTTCATGGTTGGAAAGGACCTTTGAGATCATCGAGTCCAACCACACACACACAAAAAAAAAAACCTACAATCTCTGCCACTAGAGCATGCCCTGAAGTGCCAAATCTATACATTTCTTAAATACCTCTAGGGATGGTGACTCAACCACCTCCCTGGGCAGGGTGTTCCAGTGCCTGACCACTCTTTCAGTAAAGTAATTCTTCCTAATATCTAATTTAAACCTTCCCTGCCACAACTTCAGAGCAGGTCCTGTCATTATTCACTTGGGAGAAGAGGCCAACACCCACCTCTCTACAACCTCCCATTTAACAATGTATCTTTACCTAATAAAGAACAATCATTTCCTTTTCACTTTTAAAGATACCAAAAGCATGATAAAGACTTCCTAAGGCACCAAATGACCCTCAGCACTGGCCCATCCAGAAAGACAACAACTCTAAAATCCCAGATTGAGAGTATTCCTCTTCTTCCTGGGAAACAAAAATAGTTCAAAGTGAAAAAAAAAACAAACCAAAGAGAACACTTCTGCAACTCTGAAGAGTTTCACTAATTGCTGTAGAATAATACTCAAACAACTTTTTGCTTTTCATTACACTAAATTCTAAGCCTTCCCAGAGCAACATTATAATCCTTCATTATAGTCCTACAGGTCCCAAGCAGGTTCAAATCCTCTCTTTTGGCCCAGCTTCAGGTCCTTATTTTAAAGTCTCTGTGATTTCCGCATGTGGCATATAGGGTATACGACTATCTGTCTCATACAAAATACTGTACAGCAAAAGGGAAGGAAGAGGCACTTTTTGTAGCTAGGTTTATCACTGTGTTGAGAACTTGGAGTAGCACAGTGACTCAAACGCTGTAAGGTCTCATACAAAAATCTAAGACAGCACAAGGAGCCATACATTTTGAGGAAGAAAAGAAAAAGGGAATGCGTTGAAGAAGAGAACGGCAGAATTCTCATGTGCATTTATTCTGGAGCTATATTGTTTAGTGAGCTAATAGAAAAGAGTTTTAAAAGCTTTGGCCTGGATCAAGCTGTTTGAAATCACTCTACTATGAAATTATTGTTTTCACCCCCCACGATTTTGGAAACAATGGTGACTTTGGAGCACTTTCATGGCAGTCCATGTATGGATCCTTTGGACAAGCTGCTGGCATTTTATTCCCTGATTTTACACACCTTTAGAGTGTGGTGAGGAAAGTGGGTTTATCTGACTGGGTGCCAACGGTGTGGCAACAGACAAGCTCGTATTTGGAACTGGGATCGCTTTTTCAGTTGAGCCAAGTAAGTTCCACTACTTTTACTACTAATGTATTTCTTAAGTCTGTGGTGGGGTGGACCAGAGGGGTTGTGTGATGTGAACAGCGGAATGAGAAACTTCTGCTGCCTCGGATCTCTTGAACATGCATTCTCTAACCAGGTGTTTGAGTCCTTAGCTCATATTTAGTTAACAAAGCTTTTCAGGAACAACAGAGACAGTCTCCCAGCCATGTGCATCAGCACTTCTCCGCAGACCCTCACCGCCTCCCATTGACACAGCGCTAAATTTAAGACTGTTGTTTACACCCAGTGGGGATGATGTCCTAGCCCAGCTTCAGCATGAAGTGAAAGCAGTTGCTTGGTTTCTTTTGTGTGACACTAAGGCATGTAGAAAGGAAAAACGGAGATGTAAAGAGTTGCAGGAGGAAGTAGTTCCCATGGAAAGACAAGGCACATTAGTTTTTGCAGCAACTGCTTGAAATGTGAGCAAGCCTTTAATGTTTAGAAATGGCGCTCTTCTGGATGTAGTCTTTATAAGGATGGACCATCTTCCCCAGCTTTTGTGTGATGGTGTGAAAGCTGGGGCAATGGGTGAGGTTGTTGTGTTGATTTTTATTGTCCTAAAAAATTCAGTTGCACACCACCACCTGAACACACACACTCCCTGGACAGGCACGGGAGTCTCTCAGGTATTAGCCCACATCTGCAAGCCCCATACAGCTCTACAGCTGCTTTGAAATCTTTAGGGCATCCTACATGCCCACCTTGGGGTAGATGAATGCAGGTCCAGTTCCTGCGGGAGCAGAGAATCCAAGGACATTATTTTGCAAAACATCATTTGCAAAAGTAAGACAGCCAGACACTGCCAGCTTACATCAGCCCAACCTCAGTCTATGCTAATATAAACTTGCCAGTTACCAGTACAAAAGATATTCTACCATGAACGATCAATCCACAAAAGGTGCTGGAGGGTGAAAGTCAAAGTAATGGTATTGCCTTTCCAGACAAACACAGCAGCCCCAATGTGAGGTGCAGTTTCTACACAGAAAGTATCTTGCATGCTTTTAAAAACAAACTGAATTTCAGACCTGTTATATCAGTAATTGCTGTGTCATGACTCCTGTTCTTCAGGAAAGAGGGAAAAAATCTTTTCCCAAACAGTAGGCTTTAGAAATTGGTTCCTCCAAAGACAAGAATGATTTTCCAGGTTTCCGGAAAGCTGGTATCCTGACCCTTTTTAGTGTTATTTTTTCATTTCCATGGAAGATATTCAAAAGAAATTAAAACAACTAAGGACGCTGCAGGAGCTGGGCCTCCTGAGAATCACCAAGCACAAAAGACACAGAAAATGTCCTTTAATCACTACACGGTTTCTCAGACATCTCCTCCTGAGAATCCAGTACGAAAATAGCTGAGGAATTATTTCATTCATTCCCTGTATACTTCTCATTGGAGGAAGCCAAGACCCACAAGAGGATGGAATATGTAGACAATTCTGTGATTTTTTTTAAGATTTAGAGGAAAAAGAAGTATGATTGTTTGCATAAATATATTAACTGCTTTTTGTGTGCAATACAAATATAACGCCCCTGCCCCCCAGTATAAAGATGCCCTAAGAATCTACAAGAGACCTGTTTCTTTCTGAAGGGACAGCTGGAGAGAAGACAAAATAAATGGTCTATTTGGAATGGCACCAAATTCCCCTGTCAGACACCCCAGTGTCTTTCGGATGGCTCCGCATTATGCAGTGAGGTGGTCTCATGACTCGGAAACCTCTCCAGAGCTCACATAACACCATTAACTTGTTAACTTAAGAGAGGTTTATACGCCTGGGTCAAGTTCCACATAGAAATATTAAAGAAACTTTCAGAGAACGGAATTTGGAAAGAACCCCCCCCCCTCGGAACTGAACATTTGTTAATGAAAGTTTTAACTTCATCTTCCATTTTAGCAACATTATTTTGTATCTGCAAGTCATCCCACTCATTGGTACAGCACTGTAGACTGGAGTAACAAACTGACTTCTCCCCTTGTGTGCTATGGGTAAGCCTTTTAGCCTCATCAGGTAAAGGATTTTTGGGTAATTAAAAAGGATCTTTTAATGTGTATGCTGTTACAAGCATATCAGCCTACCCTTGAAGTAAATGTTCATTTTAGTATCTAAATTGTTATGAATTCAAAACAGATATGATCATTTGTGTTGTATTCTTGAAGGTTCCCCTCCTCATTTCAAGGTCGTTCCCTTAATGGAATTCATACATATGTGTATATATATGTGTGTGTATATATATACAGACACACATATATGAGTTCTGGTAAAAGCAAGCTTAGGAGCGCAAGGGATTAGAAGCTGCAGTGAAAATCCCACTGTTATACTCCCTTTCTCTCTTTGATCTGCTCTTTGGGGAAATAGGAGGAAGAAATAAAGACAGAAAGACACTCAGCAGTCAGGGGGCAGACATGGCTGGACTATATCTGAACTATAGATGATTAGCTCTCAGAAAAGTATGCAGAAAATAAAATCATCCCAAAATGATGCTTCTTTTTCAGAGGTTCAAGAAGAATCTGTCCCAGAAGTCATTGTGCTTAAATCAATGAAGCCCAAACAACATGACAACAAACTGAACGTAGCTTGTTTGGCGAGGACTTTCTACCCCAAGAACATCAGCCTTGATGTGCCTAAGAGTGACATTGTATATGATCTGAAGGCACCTCTGGTCACATCTGAGGGGACGTACAGTACCATGAAGGTCGTCGGAGTGGAATTGGATGCAGAGGTTACCTGCAAGGCTATGCACAAGGGGAACAACACCACGGCCAGCATAATTCTGCCAGGTACGATGTTATGGTCCAAATGCCACGTGATTCTGGGACGTGCATCTTCCAAAATTTTTTCTTGCCCTTTGAGAATCTAGCAGGAACAAGTACAGTCTGAAAGGTATGCAGGTGCTTAGTTAGGTGAAGACAAGATATTCAAAAGCACCTAGCACACATGACCTTAATTTAACTATTTAAGTACCTGCAGTTTTCTTCCCAAAAAAAGAAAACAAACAAACAAACAAAAATCCTAACCCCCTCCCCCCTCAAAAAGAAAAAACCCAAACAAAACCAACCTCTGATGTTTGCAAGTCAACCTTTATCTAAGGCAAAATAGTTCAAGGGACATGAGTATACATGCCTGCTAGAAGAAAGCCTGAAATAACTTTTATGCAAACACAAAATAAAAAAGGACATGTTATTTTTTTTTCCCAAATCTTTTGGGGTTTTTTTGATTGCTTTTTAAATTGTTCTTTTCCTATGGTAAAGTTCATTTCAAAAGGGAGAGAAAATAAAACTCAACAATCCTGGGGTTTTTTTTCTGAAGTCACATGTAGAAAGCTAATTTTTCTCTTCAAGTGAATCTCAGAATTAATGACCTGCCATCTGACTCTCCAATACTGCTTATCTACTGCTGGGACAAGCGCTATAGGTGTGTTCTGTGCAATTTTTGGTTTATATAGTTTGGATGCAATTTATAGTGTCTCTCAATCATTCAACAGAAGAGAAGATTGGGGAATTTGAAACAGTTAATGTGTGCAACGTTACAGATGCCTCTACAAAAGGTTAGTTGCCTAAAGGAACAGTGGAGTACAGTTACTTTATTGGGGATTCAGTAACAATGCATGAAAATGCATTGTCCTTTCTACAGAAATGTCTGAATTGTGGATCCTTACTAAGCAATAAGCTGCACATTTTGTGGACTCAATACCAAAACATGAAAAATTGCTTTCTCTGCTGCAGAAATCCCAGAATTGGAAATACTTATTGAGAAATAACCTGCTGTTTCAGGTTAACACACTACATAGCTGACAAATTTCCATGGGATAAAACAGCAATGGGAAGTACATTCCTCACTGGGAAGACATTTCCTTTCTTCCCTGCACTGGATACATTCCTCTGTCATCTTTTCCTTTGTTCCTGCTTCCCTCATCCACATATGATGCACGGATTTTCCTTCTTTTTTGGGAGGGGGAAGGCAGGGGGCCGGGGGGAGGTAATATCAAGATCACACTCTCTTCCTTCTTCTCCTTCTTTTTAAAGCAGATGCCAGAATGGAGAAAGTGAATATGCTGTTCATGGCTGTTTTGGGTTTGAGAGTCCTGCTGGCAAAAAGCATTGCCTTCAACACCATCATGAGTATCAAGCTGTTTCTCATCTGAGGTAGGAAACACATCACTCGGTCCCTGGGGACACAGGAGGCGAGTGCAAGGAGTGACCCGCTGGCTTTGCATCCTCCTGTAACCCCACAAGGAGTGACACCAGTTCAGCTGTTCCTCTCTCCACTGGATAAGACAACGTAACCCCCAAATTGCACCTCATCCCCAGATTGCCTTTGCACCAGGCTAGTCCAGAGTATCTCAGGTTCTACCAGAAATCTCCTGCTGGTTGTTTCGAGTGGCAGAGCACAAAGACTGGATAAATGTCCAGATTAGCAAGAACTATAAAGGGAGAATCCCAAAAGTCAACAAAATGTGAAAAGTGGGATGGAAAAAGAATTCTGAAGGTCAGGTAGTCAAAATAACAAAAAAAAAAAAAAATTGCCCAATCCATTCCAGATTAACAGAAACTCAGCACCGCTACATTAAATGTGAAGAAGAATTTAAAATAAACATTGTTTGCTCTTTCAGGTACTGGGTAAGTGAGCCAGCAATGGACTAAAGAAGAGCAGGAAAGAACACACTGCAGCATAATTTGAACACCACGGGTCAGCTTTGCTACAAATAAACATCCAAACATTCCAGCAGATTTCACCTTTATTTCATCACCAAGGTGCTCTTCAGCTAACACCATCTGGAAGCCTTCTCAGACAGCTAATACTGCTGCACTTTTGTCTAGCTTAGTTTCATTAATTGTTAGAACAATTTTTGTTATTTCTGATTTCCATAAGAAATTTCCCTCATCCCTCTGCTAACCAGTTATCTCTCCTACTCCTGCATCCACTGCACCAAAGCATCCACACATTTGAAACTTTTTAAGTTTCAAAACCTTAGAATTGAACTTTATACTTACTATGCTTTAAATATACCATCCCCGGTCATATTGCATTATTGTCTACAGAAGTAACACTTTTCTGCTTAGGGATCCCGGGCATAGAGGGAGCATTGTATAGTTTTAATTTTTAGAATCTTTTATTACCGGCAATTTTCTAGTGCGTGTAACTAGATCTCCACTGGACCTGAAGGAATTCACTTCAGACAGGCATACAGTAGTATTTTCCTTATCTCTTCTTTAGGAAGTATTGCAAGTATTGCTTGCATTTTAGGTTTTCTTAATATACACCAAAATAAAGTTTTGTTATGCTTGATTTGCACTGTGCCCTTTCTTCTGCAAGTTGGGTGGAAATTGTTGAAATTCCACCTTCCTACCCAGTAACTGGATAGGATGAACTGGAGGACCTGAGAACTAGGAAACCACCTATTACAGCCTAGATTTCCTTTTTATTAAATTTGTCTTTCTTGGGCTTTCCACAGGGAAAGAGGCTCCTTGCACATTTAAGAGACTTCAGGAGGGCTATGAATTCTGGCTCTATTGGGTTTAAAGGACGTTTAATTATTCATGCCCCTTTCAAATTACTCAGGCTCAAAATTGTGGATCATAACAAAAAGAGGGATGGGTCTAAAGGGAAAATAGTTAAGCCAAGGGGCAATATGAGCATTAACATACAGACCTCAGAAGGAGAAAGAACAGGCTGCTGATTTTCCACTCACCAATACTAGGAAGGGGCCAACAGGAAACACTGTGGCGTGTTTCGATCGATAACCCAGCTCTTTGGTTGGCAGTCAAAAAAACCCAACCACTGACTTTTGTCTCACAAGCTGCAAGCTGCTGCCTGCTTAAAGCAGGATACTGTGGTTAAAACACATGACTGAATCACACTATGCAAGACAAATTCCACCTTGCTTTTAAAAACGTGTTAACCACTTCCTGGGCAGCAGGGACAACAACATTTTTCAGATGCTGACTGGACTAGTCTGACCTTCAGACGCTGGCAAAATCTGTTTAGCTGACCTTGACAAGTATAGTCGGTCAAACCCTCACTCCTGTCCAGAACATGTGACATTTCTATGGTGAAACCACTGTCTCTAGGTCCTGCAGCTTCGTGGTCAGGCCCTGGGAGCACACCCTTAGCGTGGAAAAACAGTGGTCACGGTTTTGTTTCCTCGGCATCCCAAGGAACAGATGGACATGCGGAGC
This sequence comes from Dromas ardeola, assembly GCA_013398915.1. Taxonomy (NCBI): domain Eukaryota; kingdom Metazoa; phylum Chordata; class Aves; order Charadriiformes; family Dromadidae; genus Dromas; species Dromas ardeola. The sequence continues at coordinate 88,448 of VYZM01015985.1, forward strand.
CAGTTAGACTATAAATGTCACAGAATCACAGAATCACAGAACGGTGGGGGTTGGAAGGGCCCTCTGGAGATCATCCAGTCCAACCCCCTGCCAGAGCAGGGTCACCCAGAGCAGGTGGCACAGGAACGCGTCCAGGCGGGTTTGGAATGTCTCCAGAGACGGAGACTCCACCACCTCTCTGGGCAGCCTGTGCCAGGGCTCTGCCACCCTCACAGCGAAGAAGTTCCTCCTCGTGTTTAGGTGGAACTTCCCATGTTCAAGTTCGTGCCTGTTACCCCTTGTCCTGTCACTGGGCACCACTGAAAAGAGCATGACCCCATCATAAATGTCCTCCCAGTTGAACAGGCTGCACTCCACTCATGCAGCCCTAGTGACTTAGGCACACAACCAGCTCTCACCGCACACAGATTCTACTGTATTGCTTCCTTTCCACTCTGGCTGCTGGCCCTGAGTTAATTTCCCTGCAGGCAGTGCCCAGCACTCCGGTCCCCTTCCATCCCCAAGCATGGTGCTGTCCCCAGAAGCTCTTTAATGTCCTCCTATAACTGGGACAGCCCCAGACCAAACTGTCACATAGAGCCTGCAGAAGCAGAGAGCTGCCCTGCAGCATCCCCGGGTTGTCACTAGAGCCCCAGCAACTCCACAGCAGGGTCTTGGCATGGTGCAGATGCTACGTTCCCCATCCCATAGGCAGCTTCTCCTCATGACTCTCTCTCACAAGGGCATGCACTGATCCTTTTTGCTTCTGTGGGGCAGATGTGTGCTCAGAGGGCTGTGGGCTAACGCATGCAGATAAAAGCATCTGCCCACAGGAGCTGCCTTTGAGTGGTAGGAAGTGTTGTCAAAGGGCACTTCCTTCCAAGCTTCTCTGTCTTGGCACTGATGTGCTTTAACATAAAAGCTTGCCTTCTGAATATGGAAGGAAGGACATGAGATTTCAACACATCACATATATCCACCCCTCCTCCTGTTAGTCCAACAGGAAAACTGTCTATAGGTGCATGTTAGAAAATAAAATAACTTGATTGTGGAATATTGGAATTAATTGTGGTTTTGTTTAAAGTTAGGTTGAATTGAGACTGTCTAAATTTAGCATACGTAACTTCACTTAGCATTAGTAGCTAAAGTTGTCAGCTGCGTGCTGTGAACTTTCACCTAGAAAAGCCAAATTCATACAACGAGTATGGTACAAACCGGGAGAGAAGGAAGGAGATTTCCATACACAGAAGCTGCATCTCATCCCAGCAGGAGCTGTATCTCCTCCTGAGACAAGGATGGCTATCAGCCCACCCAGAAGTAAAGAAGGAAACCAGCAAGGAGTAAGAAGACCCCAGACCAGGAATTACCACTGGACCCAGAGGCATATGCAAGGCACGTGGACAGCGTGTGCAGGGCGGGCGATGAGGTTGTAAAGATATAAATGCCCTGGGATTTCTCTGTTCTGGGCTGCTCTCAGAGGAGGGGGCCCAGCTTTAGCTGTAACAAACTGACACCATGACAGAACCTAGAGTCATAGAATCACAGAATCGTAGAATGGTTTGGGTTGGAAGGGACCTTAATGATCATATAGTTCCAACCTCCCTGCCATGGGCAGGCACATTGTACTCTATGAGACAACCATCTCATTGCTTTGGGATCCTCTGTGGGAATGGTGCGCTCCTGCCATGGGGAAACCTTTGCTCAGGTGCTCACTGGTGCAGAAATTCACCCAAAAGCAATAGGTAAAAGAAGACGTGGATGTGGTGCTGCTTCTCTCCCTCCACCTGTGCTTTGCTCTCAGTCCCAGTGCTCCCACTGAGCCCAGAAATGCCGACGGGGACTGGTCCAAAGTCTTCTTTACAGTCAGAGGCCAAGACAGGGCTCAGCTGCACCCTGACTCCTCTCTGAGAAGGTGTTTAGAAAGCAAGGGGTTCCAGTCTGAACCTCGCGACTCAGCGGGAAAGCCCCCTCCGAGACTCCTTTAACAGTGCAATAATATGCCAGATGAGGAACCACAATCAGTGAGTATCAAAATTTATGCAGAGTAACACTAGCCTTTGACCCAGACCAAAATGGCACCTAGGCTGAAAATTCAGCTTGACCTGACACCCCTCACCTCAGAAACTAGTGCGTACTATAGGTACCAAACATCGAAGCTCAACAGCACCTGCCAACTTGTTTGCTTTCCTCCCAACCTCCATGGACCAGACATTTCTCAAGAGAACAGAGGGACGGCAGAGCAGCTGCAGGGATGGGCCTGGGATTCTGGGACTGACCGGTGCCTGTGGGGTGACCCTCAAGGCCTGGGAGGAAAGAGTGAGGTGAAGGCACTTCACCTGTTCAAGAGCACAGAGCTCCAACAGCACTTTGATGAGGACAGGAGTAATTGGGCTGGGAGGAAAGGATTGGCAAAGGTAGACCCTGAGAAACAACTCTGGGCCTCAGGCAAATTGGGGACGTTTTGTCCTATCCACGGGAGCTGGAGAGAAGACAAAGCTGGAAAGGGCTGAGGGAGAGCACATGGAGGCAAACTGTGGGCATGAGACCTGCTATCAGAGCAGCATTTCATCTTCAGCACAAAACACATTCCTCCTGGGGTCATCTGTGTGTATTGTCTGTGAAATCATCATTCACTAAGCATTTCTCTTTTGGCCAACTCACCTCCTATTCAAAAGACAATTCTCAGGGATGGAGAAGTGAAGCCTTTCATGCTCGTCAGCCTTATCCAGGTCCAGGTGCAGTTGGACCCTGCCCAGCCCCTCTGAGATGTTTGGCCCTGCAGGACAGCGGGAGGTGGAGCCCGGTGAGGAAGGAAGGAGGGAGGGCAGACACGGAGCTGCCCGTCAAAAAGGAAACTCTGCTTGGGCAGGGATCAGAGAATTTCTGCAGCTCCCTCACCCTGCTGCTCTTTTGGAACAGACCCTTGGATCCCCCTCTCCTGCTGGACCTGTTCTGTAGCACTACACGGTGAGCATCTCATGGCACTTCAGGGCTTTGTCTACCACCCTGTAGCACTCTGGCCATGGACAGTTCTGATGGTTGTGGAGCCCTGGGCTCATGTCCTGCTCCACTCCATGCTTGTGCCTCAAGGGTGTGAGCTGGGCAAGGGGGCATGGCTCTTTCCTGGCTTCCCAAGGTGCAGCAGGCCAGGAGCAGGCACTGGCAGTGTGGGATAGGATGTGGGTCTCCCTGGCCTCAGAGCCCAGCCCCAGTCCCACCGTCAGCAAGAGAGAAGCACCCACGTCTGTGGGGCGAGTGTGTGCTGGGGTCCTGTGCCCAGGCTGCAGGGCTGGGCTCTGCTGCACTGCTTGGTGTCTGGGAGCCAGCCCAGCGCCCGCACCTATTTGTTCGAGGGGTGATTCTGAGCAGTGTCTCCAGCAGCATCTCCTGTTACACGGGACACATCAACCAATGCCTCAGAAACGGCCTCTCTGAGAGATAAACGCAGCTCTTCCCAGACATGAGATAAGGCCTCAGCTTGGGGATCCCTGCAGAAGAGGGTTGGGAGTCCTTCACCCAGCTGTCTGACCATGTGCACTTGGCTTTTGTTGTGTTCCTGGCTCTGCAATTCTGCCTTTCCTGCCCAGCCAGAGGGGTTAAGGAGATGCTGCTGTTGTGAACATGTGTTTTGGAGGAACTGAGACTACCCTGGAGCAGGCTGCTTGAGGGACCTGTAATGCTCGGCCCAGGATGACGAGTGCTCAATCCCCTGCAAAGCTGCTCAGCCTGCCTTTGGTGCTTATACTTGGCTGTCACGTGGAGTGGGGGTGTGAGATTTGGTGCTGCCTGGCTTGGTCAGGATGTAAGGTTTCAATTCCAGAGACATCTCTCTCTGCAGAATTTGTCACTTTACATTGGTCACGGAGTCTTCTCCTGCCTTTTTCTTACCTGGTTTTAGCTCTATGATGGATAAGTCATATTTTGGAGGCCAGCTGAAGTGGGTCAGGTGTCTGCTCTTTTCTTGGACACAGGATGAATTTTTTTCTTCTGTTCATAGAAAGGACTTTAACAGTATGTGGACTGCGAAAGGCCTTTGTTTTCTGGAGAAATGAAAGGATTTCGGTCAGACCAGAAGCCTTGAGAGCACTCAGCCAGCGTGGAGGGACACAAAGAGAAGGACTGCCCTCATGGAGGCTTCCTGCTGTTAGATCAGCTGGGGAGAAGCAGCATCCAGCCCCTGTGCTCTGGGTCAGACTTGCAGATTGCGTACGTTTCACGGCTCTGTGTACAACAACAGAAATGCTCTGCTCAGTGGTGTAGCTGGGGAGACAGAGGACAGAGAACTTCCTCATCTCTCAGGGGGTTGAAGCTGTGCTGGAGAGAGTGCTGTTAGCAACAGTTCCTCTTTAGAAAGACACTGTCCTTCCTTCTGCTCCAAGCAACGCCAATATTTGTTCCAAATATTAGCTCTTCAAACATCAAATACAGGGTTTCTGAGGTGCCAGTAGAAGTCTGTGCAGGAGGGCAAAGGGTGGTACATGGTGTGGCATATAGAGATTGGAGGATGTTGGCCTTGTGGTGAGGTAACGTATCAGAGTCTTCCTTTCTTTTATTTGAAGCAAACATAGAGGTGCTATAGGTAAGGCTCCTGATCTGCTTGACAGGCAGAGAAGTTGTAAAATAATCTGGAAAAAATTCCCCTCCCCATTTTTTCTCATGACCATTCAAGTTTTTTCAGTAGAAACGTCAAATAAACTGCTTCGGTTATGCTAAGTTTTATTTTGCAGAGATGCCTTAGCAGGCATGTCTGCTTTGACTGAAGAAAAGTGCAAATATGATCACATTTTCTCCTTTTCAGTTCTGCAAACTCTAAAGGGCATTTTGCAGAATATTCAGTCATCTTAATTTCTTTGGACCCCTTCCCCAGCTTATGAGCTTTTGGGTTGGTTTTGCTGGTTTTTTGGTTTGTTTGTTTAGGGTTTTTTTTTCATTTTCCCTGTATTTAGGCACCTGCCAGTCAGGTTTTGACCACAACTTCCCTTAGATTTTTTCTGCATGGGATATTTATGCTGCTCCCATCAGGCTGCTCCAGGACATGCCCAGCTGAGGTACGATCACCACCAAAGTCATGCCCCTCTGGCTACAAGATCTGCCCACCCTTTGGCTAAAAAGCCCTCCTTTCTAACTTCCAAATCCTCAGTTTTGATTCACAACCGTTGTGTTTAGGGCACAAAGCCTCTACATTTTTATTGTCCAAAGCTGCATCTTAAAGGCAAAAAACCCAAAGCTTCATTTCAGTGTTCAAAGCCTCATTTTTAAGATCCAACCCCTTGTTTTTAAAGCCCAAACCCTCATTTTCAAGATCCAAGACACATTTTTAGAGTTCCTTGTGAGCATCATTTTTAGTTTCCATATTGGAGTCTTATTTTTAGAGTCCAAAGCATCAATTCTATGGTGCAAAGCTTCAATTTAATCGCCCAAACACTCGCCTTCAGAGTCCGAATCCTCATTTTTAGATCCAGACTCTCAAATTTTCAAAAGCCTCATTTATGTGGGCCAAAGCCTCATTTTTAAGGCCCAAAGCCTCATACATATATATATACACACACACCATATATATATATATATATATACACACCACATACTGATTTGTAGGGTCTAAACCCTCTTTTTAGGTTGCAAAGCTTTATTTGGAGGCTCCAGTGATAAGATACAGATCTTTCATTTACAGTCTAAAATCTCATTTTACTGTCCAAATCCTTGTGGTTTTTGTTTCTAATCCCAGATTTTGAGGGTCACATTTTTAGAGACCAATGCCTCTTTTTTAGTGTCCTAAGCCTCACTTATTGGCTCCAAATCCAAGTTTTTGGAGTCCAAAGCCTCATATTTAGAATTTCAAGCCACAATTTTTGTTTACAAGTCTCATTTTTAGGGCCTAAAGCCTCATTTTTAGGATCCCTGCTCTCATTTTCAGGACCTCAAGCCTCACTTTGACAGCCTAGCTGCTCATCTGTAGGGTCTACACCCTCACTTAAAAAGCAAATCCTCAGTTTTAGGGTGCAAGGGAGTTTTGCGTACGCTGCAGACAGGCCCATGCCTGGGAGCTGCCCGGGACTCCTCCCTGGCCGTCTCCGGGAGACTTTTGGCCTCCTGTAAAAGCGAGCTGAAGTCCCAAGAGGGCTCCCCACGGATTTTTGTATATGGTGGAGGCAGATCTGCCCCCCCTTTGGCTAAAACCCCCTCCTTTCTAACTTCCAAATCCTCAGTTTTGATTCACAACCGTTGTGTTTAAGGCACAAAGCCTGGCTGACAGGACAGCTCGGAGAGCGGATTTTCCCGGGCAGCCCGCCCGGCCGCCCAACGCCGCTCAGCGTAGGCCACCCGCGGGCCGCAGGGGGCCATGACACCCGCCCCTCAGCCCAGAGCCCGCCCCGCCCGGCACGGCCACAGCCAATCGGCTGCTGTCGCCGGCAGCGCCGCCAATCAGAGCTGGGCCTGCCGTGACCAATCCCAGCGCCGCTCCCGGGGAGCGGCAGAGCGCTGAGGGCAGGCCCGGCCCGGCCCGGCCCGGGCCGCGGCCGCTGCGGCACCCCGATGCCCCGGGGCACCCTCAGTCCCCGGCTGCTCCCGGACCCCGCCGCCTCCCCGGGGGGGAGGAGGGCCCTGGCGTTTCCCGGCCAGTGTCGCCTCAAGGAGCACGGGATCTCCTGCCACGCACAGCAGCAAGACGCCCGGTGCCATCGTGATGTCTGCGGCGGGGGGGGAGGTGAGGAGCCACGGCCCTCGGGGCTCCGCGCCCTTGGTTCAGCCTCAGGCCGTGACGGGACCGGGGGTAATCTGCTGCTGCTGGAAGCCGCCTGAGATGCGTGCCGGGCACCTGCCTGAGCTGGTTGCCTCCTTGGGGCGGGAGGTCTCTCCTCTGGGACCCACCTGGGACTCCCCTCAGGAACTTGGTGGGTTTGGCCGCCCTCCTCTGACAGGAGCACCCGTCCGGGGTGGCAGCCCGGGACCTCTCCTCTTAGACACCCCAGGTAGCACACCTCCTCCAGGAGGAAGCTCCAATTGCGTGCAGCCACATGGGGCTCCCCCTGGGCAGAAACCAAAGGTGGTTTGGCTCTGGGGGAAGGAGCTCCCATGCCATGTGGCTGGCTGGGACTCTTCCAAGGTAGCAGCACAGTCCGGTTTGTCTCACCATGCCTCAGTGCCATGGGGACTCCCCACCCTGGTGATCACAGGCCTGTCAGTCTCACTTCAGTGCCTGGTGAAATTATGGAGAAGGATATTCTGAAAGTTACTGAAAAACACCTGAGACAGTGCAGTCATTGGTTATAGCGAGCATGGGTTTACAAGGGGAAAGTCCTGCTTAGCGAGCTTAGTTCCCAGTCATCACAAGGTCACACGTGTAGTTGACAAGGAAAGCAAGTAGATGTGGTGTTTAGGGATTTTAGCAAAGCTTTTGATACTGTCTCTCAAAGTATTCTTCTGGATGAAATGTCTAACATACAGCTAGACAAGTCGATAAGAGGTTGGGTGAGCAATTGGCTGATGGGTCTGGCTCAAAGGGTTATAGTAAATGGGGTTCCATCAGGCTGGGGGCCAGTCACTGGTGCAGTTCCCTAGGGCTCAATTTTAGGGCCAGTGCTCTTTACTGTTTTTATAAATGATCTGAATGCAGGAATCAAATGTACGTTGAGTAAGTTTGCCAACCATATTGAAGTAGGAGGAGCTGTGGACTCCCTCGGGGCTAGAAAGGCCTTACAGAGAGATCTGGATAGACTAGAGAGCTGGGCAATCACCAACCATATGAAATGTAATGAGAGCAAGTGCCGGATTCTCCACCTGGGACGGGGTTATCCTGGGTACACGTACAAATTGGGGAACGAGAGGCTGGAGAGCAGCCCTGTGGAAAGAGGTCTGGAGGTTTGGGTTGATGGCAAGTTGAATAGCAGTCAACAGTGTGCCCTGGCAGCCAAAGGGGCCATCCATGTCCTGGGGTGCATCAAGCACAGCATCACGAGCCGGTCGAGGGAGGTGACTGTCCCACTCTGTACTGAACTGGTGCGGCCACACCTCGAGTTCTGTGTGCAGTTTTGGGAACCTCAATAGAAGAAGGACACAAAACTGTTAGAGTATGTCCAGAGGAGAGCAACCAAGATGGTGAGGGGGGACCTCATGGCAGTCTACAACTTCCTTAAGGCGGGCAGCGGAAGGGAGGTGCTGATCTCCTCTCTCTGGTGACCAGCGACAGGACACGAGGATATGGAATGAAGCTGCATCAGGGGAAGTTCAGACTGGACATTAGGAAAAGGCGGTCGACCTGAGATGGTGGTCGGGCACTGGAACAGGCTCCCCTGGGAAGTGGTCATGGCACCAAGACTGTCAGAGTTCAGGGAATGTCTGGACAATGCTTGTAGTCATATGGTTTACTTTTCGGTAGTCCTGCGGGGAGCAGGGA
>VYZM01015986.1:22316-36238 GCA_013398915.1 Dromas ardeola
TGGGGGGACACGGGCTGTGCCCCCCCGCAGGGGGCGGGGGTGGCCCGAGCCCCCCCGAGGCGGCGGCAGCCCCGGCTGCCCGTGGGCACACGGGGGACCATGGCCCCCGCCGGCCGCTTCCCCCAGGCCCGAGCCCCCGGCGCAGCCGGAGCAGGCGGCCGGGGCCGTTACCGGCACGAACGAGGTCCCTAACGAACGGTCAGCACACGGAGCCCCCAGCCATGCTGCTGCTTCCAGCCGGCGCCAGCCGGAGCCCGGCGGGAATCGCTGAGCTGGGTGACAGCCACCACCACGCCGGTGGCACACGGCAGCCCATCGCCCGCAGCCCCCGGGACGGGGCGGCTGCTCCGAGCCCCCAGGCCGGAGCTCCGGGGTGGGTGCACAGAGCCCCAGCACCCCCGGGGACCCGCGAGCGCCCGGCACGGGGATCACGGTGTCGTCAGCTGGGTCCCTTCACCCCCTGGAGATGCCCTTTCCCTGCTGTGGGCTTCAGGGGAAGACCGAGCCCCACGCCAGGAGGATGCTCAGACCCCCTGCACCCATGGGTGCCATGGCCACCCCTCTGGTTGGGGTGGGGAAGCCCTGCGCTGGCAGCCATTTCCCCCCAGAAATGATGAAAAGCTCAACCCACCCAGCTCCGCTCCCAGGTAATGACCTGTCCTCTGATGTCCATAATTCAGGAGGAGACGGGAACACGCCTGGAGCCTCGACACATTAATTATGAAGCACCCCATTCGCCGGGGCCCTGGCTGTGCCCCTGCCTTGCCGGGCAGCACAGGAGCAGCACCAGCACCTGCAGCTATTTCTGCCAGCGCAAAATTAGCTCCGTGGAAAGAGCCATCAGTTCCCTGCGTCCTGCCCCTGGGCGCTGAGGGGTGCTGGGTTCCCGGCAACAGCCCCATCCCTCCCTCAGCCAGCCCCGACCCCGGGGAAGGCAACATGGCAGTGTCTGCGAGCACAGGGACCACCAGGACCCTGAATGACATGCAGGGCCAGGATTTGGCCCTGAGGGTTCATTGCATGGGGGGGGCGCTTTCATGCCCCCCTGCATGGCAGTGCGCAGGATCAGTAACCCCGAGTGCCACTTGGTCACCGTCCCACAGCCCCACTAGCCCCACACCCCTGTGCCAAGCACCCTGCCCCGGCGACACCGAAGGGACACAGAGCCAGAGGCAGCGACCCGCAGCCACCGGTGAGGACCTCGGCTTTATTCTGGCCCCTGCACCATCCCCTCCTGGTGGCGACAGGGATGTGGCAGGTCGGCTCCGGGCTTGCAGAGATCCACCTCTGCAGAGATCCAGCTTCGCAAAATCTTCATCCGGCCAAGGTCTCGACATGCTTTTTTGTGATGTTTTTTTCCCGTTTACCCATGGAGCAGATGCATCGCCTCCCCGTCGCCATTGCAGGGGGGCGATGCTCGTGTGGAGGCTGGGGAACGGCTGGGCCAGACCCTACGGGGTTGGGGAGAAGGGTCCGAGCAGGGCCAGGAGGAGCAGGGGGGAGAGGAGCTGGTGGTGGTCCCCGTGCGGGGACCCGCCACTGGCCGTGGCCGCCCTGGAGGCGAAGACCTTGCGGCTGTGGAGGGGCTGCGGCGGGCGGAAGTTGTTGGTCATTTTTAGGAGCGTGGAGCCGGTGGCCGGGAAGTGGAGGGTGCTGACGAAGGCCCGCAGCTGCGCAGGGGGAGAGGCAGGGGTGGGCACTGCTTCACCGGCCGCCCCGAGCCCCCACCCGCTTGCGAGCCCCCTTTTTGTGCTGCTCTGCTGCCGATGGCGCAGGACCCATGGCATGACCCCGCAACGGTGCGTGTCCTCCCACCACCCCTCACCGCCCTCCCGAAACCAGACCCGGAGGGGAAGGACACGAGGCAGGTCCTGGCGAGGATCCGCGCTTGAGTTGTAAACGAGCTAATCGTGTTTCACTGCCTCTGCTGAGCACTTAGAGAGCAGCTGGGCCACGACACCCTCAAGGAAATACGTCTACTAAGATGCTTGGGCAGCAAAGAAGAACTCGCTCCATCCACCCATCCATGCAACCATCCATCCATCCACTCTCCCACCTCCTCGGAGCCTCTTCTGAGCTCCAAAGGGTTCTCTCCCATTTCGCTTTCTGAATACTGGGGCTGGGCAGGAGAGTACTGGACGGGATTTCTCCCTGCTGGCAGGTGGCCACAGCTCCATTACTTAACCCTCATAAAATTAATTAATTGCCAGGAGCGTTATTATAGAGATGACTTTCCCTGTGCTCTTGCTTAGGGGTCAGGAAGGGGAAGGCAAGGGGTCACTGGGGGATCCAGCCCTTGGGGCGCCGGAGCAGGGAGGGCTGTGCGTGCCAGTACCTGCTCCCGTCCGACCTCCACCGGCTCCTCGAAGACGGTCCAGACGACGACCTCGCTGCAGTCGGGGGTGGTGAGGGAGCCCTGGTAGCGGTAGTATCCGGCAAGGCGCCCGGCGCGCGGCAGCAGCGTGCTCAGGCGGAAGGTAGAGGCCAAATCCACGGAGTCCCCTGCGGGGTAAGACGTGGGCACTCAGCCCATCCCGTGATGGGGGACACTGGGGGGACGGCAGGGCCACCCCCATCGGTTTCCCCACAGCCAGGTGGCCCCGTGGACCGGCAGGTTCCCCCCCGGCCCAACCCCCCAGGGCACTGCCCTGCCCTCCCGTACTGGGGTCTCTTCTCTTTCTGCCCCTGCCCCGGTGAGGAGGCGACTCACCAGCGTGGGAGATGTTCCTCAGCCCCGCCACAATGGTGTTGTAGTTGGTGTTTGGGGTTTCGGAGACCTGGGGAGGGAAACAGTAAGCAGTTGGGGCAGAGCAGAGCCCCCAGCCGCACCGCGAGCAGCCGGTCCCTGCAGGGTCCCCCCACCATGGGCAGCAGGAGCCCCCGCAGACCCACCTGGAAGAAGAAGCCGAGGACGGCCAGCCCGTTGGGATGTCCCTTGGCCTCTGCCAGCGTCCGGTACTTGATGTTGATGTGGACGATGTGCAGCTGGGGAAAGCATGGAGGGACCAAGGGTGGGCAACTGCCCCCAGCCAACCCCACCAGCAGTGGGGCACTCGCCCATGGATCTCCCTGGCCAGCCTGGGGCAGCCAGACACCCACCCCCCCGAAAAGCCCTCCAGGTCAATGGGTGCTTCCGTGGGGCAGCTGCCGAGAGGATCAAAGCACCCCAGTGAAGTGAGCATCCTTTGAACAGGGAGGGGAAAAGGGGCCAGCAGTCCCGGGGCGCCCACCAGCCACAATACATAAATTTTGCTCTCTCCTCTGGTAGATAATTCATGTTTTAGAGGCACAGAGCCTCTTTCACCCAGAAGGATCCTGATGCGCTTGGCACAGTGCGCTCCCGCACGCTCTCAGTCACTGACTCAGCGCAGGGTCCCTGGCGGGGCGCGGAGCCCTCCAGACCCCACTGAGCGCCCCCGACCAGGCAGCCTGGTCCATGCACGGTGAAGAGAAACCTGGAGTCTCCCGCCAGCTGCTCTTTAACCCCCGGGGTGTCCGCGCAGCGGCTGTCTGCATCCCACCATCAGCACAAGGCTGCGGTGAAGGGGAGCATGGCCGAACCCACGGGTGCAGTGTCACCAAGCCGGGTCACCCCACTGCATGGCACCTTGGGACACACCGGCGTCACCCCTTCCCGTCACAGCAAGGACTTGGGCCACGCAGAGAGCGCGATGGGTGCTTTTTCTCGCCTACCTCCATGGGGAGCTGGTGCCCGTCGAGGGTGTGCTCAGAGCCATTCCCCGCTGGGCTGCCCCAGTGAAAGTGGAGCTGCAGTGCGCGGTACCTGCCGGGGAGGCCCCCCCCGCTGATGGTGATGTGCTCGGAGGCCAACTCGCTCGCCAGGCTCAGCATCACTGCAAGGGCAACCGGATGGGGTGAGGATCATAGAACCATCGAAACACAGAACGGTTTGGGTTGGAAGGGCCCTTAAAGCCCACCCAGTGCCACCCCCTGCCCCAGGCAGGGACACCTCCCACCAGCCCAGGTTGCTCCAAGCCCCGTCCAGCCTGGCCTTGAACCCCTCCAGGGATGGGGCAGCCACAGCTTCTCTGGGCAACCTGGGCCAGGGGCTCACCCCCCTCACAGCCAAGAATGTCTTCCTAATACCTAATCTAAATCTCCCTTCTTTCAGTTTAAAACCGTTCCCCCTTGTCCTGTGGCTCCATCCTCTGATCCGGAGTCCCTCCCCATCTCTCCTGTAGGTCCCCTGGGAGGACGGGGGTAAGGACGGGGTAAGGATGGGGACAGCCCTAGCACACCGGGGCTCACCCTCCCCAGGCTTCTTCCCGGCACGAACACAAACCCGCGGGGCAGGAGCCGCCCCAGGACGTCGCAGCTCGTGGGCAGAGCGCTCCCAGGAGCAGCGCCGGAGCCGAGCCCCAGCCAGGTGGGTGCCTGGGGAGCCGGGGCAGGGGAGGGGTCCTGGCCGTGGCACGCACCCGTGTGCCCGTCGTTTGACAGCCTCCACTTGCCCGGGGGAGCCTGGTCGTAGCCCTCAAAGAGGATGTCCCCGAGGCCACCGTCCCGCTGCAGCCGGCGCCTGTCGATGTTGACGGGGGACTGCTTGTCACCGCCGCAGGTGGCTTTCAGCTCCTTCCAGTGGCTGGGACCTGCAGAGGGGGAGCAGGGGCACCGCGGGCAGCCATGAGCCGCTGCCACCCCCGTGGGGGGAGGAGAGGCCGAGGGTGGCCGGGTCCCCAGCCAGCCTTGCTGTCCCTGCCGTGCTCGCCTGCATCCCGGGGGAGCTGCCCTCCTGCCCGGCCAACCTTCCTCCGGAGCGATGACCGGGAGCTCGTTGCAGCCTCATCCATAATTCAGCAGGATTTCCTCGTGGGGCCGGGGGCTATATTTAGCCTGGCAGCATCGTCCGTCCCTCCACACTGCCGCTGGTGAAGGGCAGGCTTTTCTCCCAGCCGTGCTGCCCCTCCCTGCAAGTAAACCCCCCCTGCGGGGCTGCGCCGGCCACTGTCCCCCCACCGCCCCCGGGCTGGGGCTCACGGGGGTTGCTCTGTGCAGAGGGAGCAAACGCACCCATCGAGCACCTACGAGGGAAGGACCAATGGGAGCTGCTGAGAAGGGGGGACAGAGGACTCAAGGTGCATTGGCAGAGCGCACAGTTTGGTTTTTAACCACATTTTACCCTACCCATGCTGGTTTTGTGCAGTTGTGGCAGGTGACAGCACACCCTGGCCACGCAACTCCCCCTGGGGCAAATCCCATGTGGGGTCCGGGGTGACTGCACGACGACCATCAGCAGCTCCCGGCGTGGGGGGTCACCGTGGCAGGAGCTGGGTGAGGACGCGGCAGCGCTGGCCACCGGCCGGACCTGCTGCACGCCCACCGCACCGCCCGGGCATGGGGAGCGGAGGTCCCCACAGCTGCCACCACAGCCAGACCCCACGCTTCCCATACGCGTGTCTCAGTGTCCCCATCACCCGGCATCATCTCTTCTTGCAACACTCATCGTGGTCCGCGGCCATGGGATGTAGCCAGACACCCTGCCAGTCTCTGCTCCAGGGCAGCTGCTGTGACACCCGGCTCCTTCACCTGGTGGCCCCGGGGCAGAGGTGGTGGCCCTGGGCTCTGCCGGCAGCTGGGCTGCGCTTCCAGCCGGGAACAGGTGCTCCCCTGGGGTCTCCAGCCCCATCCACCCGGGGCACCCCCAGTCTCGGGGGAGCTCAGGGCATCCCTCCCCGGGCACAACTGACTCTGCTCCGGCACCCACCATGGTGGGCAGCCTTTGGTGGACCCACACACCGTTACCCCCTGTATCCCCTACAACCAGGGTCTGGGAGGGCCATTCCTCCAGCAGTGCCCCATGGCTCAGCTCTCGCCTTTACTTACCTTCCTCTCGGGCAGACAAAACCACACACACACGCTCACCCCCACCTCCTGCCCCCCCGGGCTCAGCCCTGTCTCCTTCCCTTCTCCTCTCATTAGTCCAGGCAGCTTTTTGCCTGGAAACGCCAGGAGCCGCAGCCTGGCTGTGCCGCTGCCCCACCAGTTCCTCAGCTCGGTGCTACCGGGCGGCCCTACAAATTGTCCGGTGCCTTCATTAAGGGACCATTCCCCACGGCCCTGCTGTGGGCACACAGCTAGCTCCACACTGCCCCAGCCGCTTCCCGCTAGCCCCACGGCCCTGCTGAATTCTGCCCTCGCACCGGCCCGAGGAGGTTAAATTGCCGGTGACGGCGAGCACTGGTCCGGCAGGGATACGCAGAGCCCAGCGATTCATGACCAATGTGCCCCGGCGGCCGGGCACGGGGCGCGTGCACCCAAGAACTATAAAACAGTTGGTCCGTGACGGCTGATTAAATGCTCGTTGATCCTTAATTAACCTTTTACAAGCTATTTACATGCTTTGTGACAAAGTGCCCCCAGCCATGCTTCCCCTCACCGGTGCAGGCAGGACCTGCCCAAACGGACCCATCCCTCCTCAAGCCAGCCCCTGCGCCCCATGGCACCCCCTGATGCCGGCGCCTCACTGTGGTTGCTAACGGCCTATTTTAAATCTGGGCTTTAATTTGTTTTGGGTGAAATTGGGGAAGCTGGTGCTGCCCTGGGAGCACACGGACCTGGTGGGGGGCTGAGGCAGAACCGCTTCGAGGGGCTCCGGTGCCCGTCTCCAGTCTCTACACCAGCACAGCTGAAAGTGAAGCTCCTCCAACCATTCCCACCTTGGTGCGACACGGGTGAAATCACCCTTCTCCCCAGGGTGCCCTCGGCTGGGCACCCTGGGGGACGTGGGGGTCCGAGCCCCGCACAGCCCCGACACCCCCATCCCGCAAGTGGCACCACTCACCACATTTGGGGTCCTGCGAGTCGTAGCACCACTGCCCTGCGGGAGAGAGGAGAGCTCAGGGCAGCTGATGGAGACAAGAACCCGCTCCCCGAACCCACCACGGCCATGCCCAGCCCCCCGACAACAAGGACACCCCCCCATTGCAGCTGGGGGTCCCACCAGCGCTCGTGTTCATCTCAGTTATTCTCGGCACTGGTGTTTTCACACGTTCGCACCCTCCCTGCCTCCCCCGGCTGCTCCACAGGGAAACCTCCCTCAGCATTGCTCTGCTCCGCAGCGGCCAAACCTCGCTGCTTGTGGGGCTGTCCCCCCCTTACCCATCCCAGGGAGCCGAGGCAGCCCCTCGCCCCACACCAGACACCTCACCTGGGTGAGCAGGGGACCAAGGGGGGGCTGCCGTAGTCCTCCCCCGGTGCTCCCCGTGGCTCCCCGCGGGTGGGCTGGCAGCAGGAGGCGGTTGCTGGGGGCTGCAGGCAGGCAGGGGGTGGGCGGTGGGCAGGCCTGCACCCACGCTGCAGGGACGACGGCTCGTCCCGTCACTCGGGGCCACCTCAGCCGGAGCTGACAAGCTCCCACCAGCGCTGCTGCCTGCGCCAGGGGCGGCTGCGGGGGCTGCATGCTCCATGCCGGGTGCCGGTGCTGCAGACGCGGGGATGCCGAGGAAGCCAGCGCCCAGCTCTTGCTATCTGCACGTCCGCCCAGGGCCATCAGGTCTGCAGCGGGAGCCGGGGAGCGCACCCCTTCCCTCCTCAACTCCCCATCCCGCTCCTGGTGGGAGGCACAGCGCGACCTGGTGCTGCCCAGGGCCAGCCTACGCGAGCGGTCCCCACCGATGGCCAAGGGGCCGTGCCAGCGGGCCGGCTGCTGGCGAGCTGAGCTGAGCCGAGCCACGCTCCTGTGCCAGCCACGGCCGCTCAGACCGGCAGGACACGGCCAGCCCTGCCTGCCTCCACCTGTGCTGCTCATGGCCCCAGCCTGCACTGCATCCAAATCCTCGCTACAACGGTGCAGGAGACACCAGCCCCACAGGAGAGCCGGGAGCAGGATGGTGCGGGACTCAGAGGGTCCCCAGGGCAGAGACCTCGGGCGTTCCTCCCTGTCCAGGTGGAAGCCAAGCTCCTGGGAGACACTTGGATGGATCTGCGCCCACCAGCCCTCGCCTGACCTCGAGCATCCCCTGGCAGGAGCCCGGGTAGCACTCGCTGCCGCCAGCCTGGCCTGAAAGCAGGTGAGGACTCCAGCGCCTCGGCCCCGGGACGGCAGCACTGGTTTGCTCTGAGGTTTCCTCCTCGTTGGTGTTTCCTGGTGGCGCGGGTCTGTGGGGCAGACGGGCTGGGGCCCAAGACTAGAGCACCTGAACACCCACGCACCCTGAAGGGACTCCCTCCCAGATGCCTCCTGCCAGGACAGACAGCCCTGGGCGGACACAGCACCGCCGGGACATCCTCTGGTGGGGAGGAGGATGGTGGGAGGGCAGGAGATGGCTCCTGGACCGGACCAGGTGCCCCAGTCCCTGCTCCAGCCCTGCTGGCGCAGCTGCCCTCAGCACCCCGGCCCCCTGTCACCCCCCAGCACATGGGAAGGGAATAACAGGGGCTGGCACAGGCACACCCCAGCCCGAGACCCCCCGGCCCCCCGTCCTCTCCCACCGCGGGGATCCCCCATCCCCTCCGGCCGCGGGGATGAGGGTAGGCAGGCAGAGCATCTCACCTCCTGCGGCTGCTCGCACGACGAGGGGCAAAGTCAGAAAAGTTATCCCCAGCCCCTGCGTGCCCATGCCGGCGGCAGGGAGGGGTGGCAGCGGGCAGGTGGCCCCGCCGCGACGCCCCGTCCTCCTCCGCAGTGCGCCCGGGCAGGGGGAGGCAGCGCTGCCAGCGCCCAGGCAGCCCGGAGAAATCCTCCGCTCCAGCCTGTGCACTGCTGTTAAATATTCATCACAAGGGCTGAGTTTTTAACTCCTCGGCTGCTAGGAGGGAGCGGAGTAGCGGCCCGGCCCCCAGCCAGCCCCTCTGCGCTGTGCCAGGGCCCTGCCCGGGATGCCAGCCCAAGGGCAGGCGGCAGGGGCACGGCGGGGGCAGGGGGCTGGCAAAGCCCAGGGGTGCAGCGTGCTGCCCGGCCCACCCCCCCGAGGGGCGAGGGGCGGCCCCCGGGTACCACCCTGCTCTCCATCCCCACGCAGGGGTTTGGCAGCATCTCCCTCTGCCCCATCCCGCCCACACCCCCCCCCGGTGCCGTGGGGCCACGGAGGGGCTTCAGGGAGGCTGTGGCGGGCAGAAGGGGCTGGGGGCACCAGCTCTGCCCCCTCCCCACCCCACTCTTTGCAGGTACACGCCGTGGGACCGCCTTTGCCCCCCCAGCTTTGGCAACACCCCCAGCCAGCATCGGGTCCCGCATCCCCCAGGCTGGGAGAGCGGCGGCGCCCCTCAGGGACCTGATGTGGGGCGGGCAGTGCCATGGGGACCCACGGGCCGAATCCAGCTTGTCCCCACACACAGGGGGCACGCAGCCCCTCCCCAGGCAAAGGCCAAAGGTTGCCCATGGCACCTTGGCCATGGCAACTGCAGCCCCAGGCTCGGGGCACAGGCGGCCTCTACAGCTGTGCTATGAGGGACCCTCAGCCCCAGGGTCACCAAGGAGCAGCACACTGGTGACACAGGATCTGGCCCTGTCCCCCTCCAGCCGGCACGAGGCCCCATCACGCCGTAGCGGCTCAGGCTCCCACAGCCACACAGCACGGGCCGGGGCAGGGGGCAGCACTGGGGGCGAGCATCAGCACCCACCCGGGCATCACAGGAGTCACCCTGCGCAGGGGGACGGGGCTGTTCAGCCCCTCAACACACACGCTGTCCCCACGGCGCCCGTCCAGGCAGGTGGCAGGGGAGCCAGCACCTCACCAGCAGAGCCAGGCTCCCGCAGCGGGCAGGTAGGAAGGGGGGTGAGAACACAGGAGCGCAGAGTTGTCACATTTTTCCTAAAATATCCCCGTCCTCCTCAGGCAGCAGTGGAAAGGCGGCCACGGGGCCGGAGCGGCAGCTCCTCTGGCCGGTGGCGCTGCCGGGCGCTGCCAGGATGAACAAACGCGGCAGCAGCGCGGGAAGGAGCCTCCTGCCGCCGGCTTGGCCGCGGACGGGCTCTGGCCCAGCGGAGCTGCTCGGCTGCCATGTGCTGCAAGGGGACAACGCACCCGCTGGGGCTCGTCCTCTGTGGGGTTCTTTGGGGCACCTTTGTCCCCCCCCGGGCAGAGCCGGTCCCAGGCAGGTGCCTGGGGGACCCCAAGGCGCGTGTTTGGGCGCCGGCACAGAGGAGGGAGCACAGGGCTCCCCTGAGCTGCTCTGGAGCTGCGCCACGGCCGACGCTTGGCCCCTGCCCCGGGGATGAGGTAGTTTGCAGAGGGCTGCGATCATCCTTCCGGACGGAACACGCTGCGAAGGGCGGGCAGGAGAGGCGGGAGGGTCTCACCAGGTCCACAACCTGCTACCGTCGCTGCTGGCAAGGAGCAGAGCTGCTCGGGCACCCGGGGAGACCGAGACCTGCCTTGGAGGCACGAGCAGCTCTGCCACCGCCATGGTGGGACAGCCTGGAGCGCCAGGCAGTGGGGGGTAAGCCCAGACCCGCGGGGCTCAGGAGCCAGTGGCACCCACCGCCCCCAGGCTCTTTTCCCCCAGGGCACGGATGAGGGCGGAGGTGCCCCCCAGGACACCCTTTCAGGTTTTCAGGCTTCTCTGGTGGAGATTTTTGGCAAGGAGGGCAGGAGCAGAGGTGTGACCACAGAGACCACGTGGCTGGGATCACCGGCAGCACGCGACCCCACACACGGCGGGAACGTGTCCCTTGTCCCACAAAGGGCCCTGCCAGGGCAAGGACCGGCACGTCCAGCCCAGGGTCCCGCAGGGTCTGGAGAGCCCCACACGGCGGGAGGGGGATGCAGAGCCATGGCAGGGCTCGGAACAGCCCCGCCGAGGAAGCACAGGGGGCTCCGAGGCACGTGGACAGGCAGCAGCAGCACCGAGGTGCATCCCCGTCCCCCGCTCCCGCCCGTCCCCAGCTGTCCCGCTCCCCGGGGCGCACCGCCGGCTGCTGGCACCCGCGCCAGGCAGCAGCAACCTCCAGTTTCTATAGGAACCAGATCAAACCTTGGAAGAGCCACACGGTACTTGCTGGTCTCTCGCTGCCGCGGTGGCGTGGAGCTCACAGCCCTTCCCACAGCTCTGCGCCGTCCTCACGGGGAGACACCGCGTCCATCATCCTGCCGCCACGGAGCCAGGAGGCGGCTGAGGTCCCCGCAACACGCGTGCTCACAGCACCAATGGCGAGAGCCATGACAGGGGAAAAAATACCGCTGAAAAATAAAAATAGTTGCTTAAGCTGCAGCCATCGATCGGTCGTGGGCAGGGTGCCACCCTGCTGGGAACCCCCGCCACGTGCACCGTCAGCAGGCGCTGCACCAGCACGCAGCCGAGGGGCCACCAACGGCTCCTGGAGGTAAATCCTACGCTGCCGCCGGGGACCTAGGCTGCTGGGGACAGTGACAAGACAAGGAGCTGAGCCACCAGAGCACGGTTCACATTGCCCAGGGATGGGGCTGTGGGCATCCAGAGAAGCAAGTGCAGTGGGGAGGTGAAGTTCAAGGGGAATAAATACTCCAGCCACTTCTGGTTTTCTGTTAAATCTTTGATCTCCGTAACAAGCTGCCGCTACCCCGGGAGAGAGCCGGGAGCAGGGCAGGCAGTGCAGCCGGCATGGGCACAAAGGAGGCACTGTGGCCAGATGTGCGCTGGCCACACGCCGCTGCACAGCCCTGCCATTCATCCGCGCTCCCCCCATCACCGGGGTCAGCAATGTCTCCCCCCGCCCGGCGAGGCCGGCCAGCCCCCCGCGGCCTGGCACCCCCGGGTCACTGCCAGCGGTCGGTCCCTGCACGTGCCTGACCTGTGCCCCCGGTGCTTTGCCAGGGCTGAGCGCCCTGGACACGCCATGCTGAGCACGGCTGCTAATTACCCTCCTGGAAAAATGCATTTCAAACTGGCAAGAGCTGCCCAGCAATGCCCCCGCTGCAGCACCCGAGCGTCAATGCTGACAGCCGCCCCCCTCGCACGGGGTGCCGGGGGCCACACGGCTGTGAGCAGTGGTGAGCCCCCAGAGCCATGGTGAGCCCCGATTGCGGTGGCTGTTCTCCGGGCACTCCTGGCTGCTCCCTGCAGCCACAGCATCACCCCTGTCCCCAGGCAACAAGAGGGCAGGAGGGAAGGGCAAATTGTACCTGCACAGGGTCTTGCAGTGTCACAGAAGCCCCCCTGCCACCCTGAGCCCCCCCCACATACTCGCAACATCAGGCAGCTGCTATAGAGAGACACTCCTTCCCCCTGAGACTGGCAGCAAAGGAAGGGCTGTGTGCCATCACCCTGAGCTGAAGCAGCATCTCCCGGCCCAGAGATGAAGCTCTGGGAACCGCGATGGTTCAGGTCTGTCAGCGACGGAGGTGGCTGCGGCGGCAGCTGCCCTCTGCGGGTGCAGGGAAGGGAGAGCGGAGCCCCCCACGGCTCCCTCGGAGGATGACACTGCACGCTGGACGGCGTTCAGCGATGAACGCATCCTGCGGCCACGAGCAGGGATGCGGGGACTTGTTCCGCAGCACTCGGCCAACACTGCGAGCCCAGCAGCTCAGGAAAAAAAAACCACCAAACCAAAAAAAAAAAAAAAAAGGTGACTGTTTGTAGGAGCCGAGCTCCCAGGTCGGCGCACAGGCAGGCATCGCCAGTGCCAGGTCTGGACTGTACAAAAAAGGAGAAGCTGCTCTTTACCCGTGCCTGAACACAGCCCCTCTCATGGCAGGCTGGGACCAGGAGGTCAATTCGATTTTAATTCTTAAACTACTTCCCCCAGGTAAAGCAGATTTAGCCCTGCATGGCTCCAGGAAACCCGACTGCAGCACTCATGCCTCCGGCCATCCGCAGAGCTGTCACCAGGAGGGGGTGAGGACGCAGGGGCTCTGCGGCCCCATGGCCCCGCACTCGCTGCCCGCGGCGCTCCAGGAGAGGCAGGGACAGGGACAGCCCAGCTTTCCCCACGCCAAAAGGACCCATCCACCATTCCGGCAGCAATGCCAAAGGCACCTCGCCGGGACAGAAGAGATCAAACTGCTTGTCTCGGGCTGGGTACCGCTCCATCCCGTATCCCTGCCAGCTCCCGCTGCAAGCCTGCATTACTAAACCAGCACAACTCTTTGAAGAGGCTTCTTTATCCAGCAAGGCCTTTTAGGGGAACGCTCCCTGCTATCAGCCAGCTTAATTAAATAATTCAGAGATACAGGCTCTTTCAGGAGAGTCGCCCCCCGGTGACTGCAGAGAGCCCCTCTCCCGCCGCGCTCCGGCGGGTTTCAGCTCCCCCGGGAACGGCCGCCGCCGGAGCCGCGCAGCAGCTGGGGGTGGCTCAGGCGGAGACGCCACCTGCTGTACACAGAGTCACAGAGCCACTGACCTGCCGCGGCTGGAAGGGACCTTTCAGGCCATCGAGTCCAACCATCAACCCAACACTGCCAAGCCCACCGCTACCCCATGGCCCTCAGCACCGCGTCTGCCCGGCTTCGAAATCCCTCCGGGGGTGGTGACTCCACCACTGCCCCGGGCAGCCTCTTCCAAGGCTTGACAATCCTCTCAGCATAAAGATTTTTCCTAATATCTTATCTAAACGTCCCCCAGCGCAACTTGAGGCCATTTCATCTTGTCCTATCACCTGTTCCTTGGGAGAAGAGATGGACCATCCATCTCCCCGCAAGACAGCCAGGTCCTGGCACCAGGAACACACACACACAAACACACCCCCCCCGCCCAAAACATGGCTCTCGGCCAAGTCTTCTCCCGCCAGCCCACCCAGGGTCACCCCAGCCCCCGTCCCACACAGGGCATGTAGAACACAAGGGAGGGAAGGGTGCGGGACCCAAAACCTCCCTTTGGGAATTTGAAGAAAAGTTTGGAGCTCCAGTTTTAGAATCGCTGCAGAGGTGAGGGCAGCCCGACCTCTCCTTGGGCTTTTCCACCAGCCCCCCCGGTGCCTGCTGGGCGCAGAGGCAGCGTGGCTCGGTGCTCTCACCATCCCCCCCCCCCGGTCCCCCTCACCTCTC
>VYZM01015986.1:36285-51854 GCA_013398915.1 Dromas ardeola
GGGAGCTGGGGGTCCGGACAGCCCCCCGTCCAGCACCCCCCCCACCTGCTCCGCAGCACCACTGGTGAGGGTGCACCTCACCTCCTTGGGTACACAAACAAGACTTTCTTAAGATGACATTAATACAGGTAAATTTCCCTGGAATCTGTACACAAAGGGACTTGGGCAGCCTCCCTGCTTGAAGTTAAACGCGTCTATTGATCTTTTTGCAAGATCACAGCTCAGAAGCGTGATTTAACAAGACCTTCCTTCACAACGCCGAGGAACCACATCGATGCAGAAATCAGGAGACATTGGAACAGGCCATTTCTCTTACAGAACACAATTTATTTGGCATTTGGATGAAATGTTTCTCACAGCATCTTGAGAAAAAAAAAAAGAAAGATTAGTGCCAACCCCAAAGAAAGAAGTTAAAACAAAAAACCAGTGTCACAGGGACTGAATTATTATAGTATCAAATTTAAATTCTACTGGTATTTCACAGAATATCAAAATCTTTTATACACTGCCACAGTTAAGTCCAGTCACAAACCAACTACACAGGAGAAGCCTGCAAATGCAACGCTGGCTAAAACTGTTTTCCAGGAGAAGGTAAAAAGCAGCGTCTCACTCTCTGGCCGCCCCCGGCAGCCCCCAGCCCCGCGCTCGGGGAGGGCGCAGCGTCTCCGCCGGCATCGGCTCCAACCCACTCAACGTCCAAGGTGCACAACACTGGAAAATTAAAGCTATGTGGTAGCGCAGCAGGCAGGTAACGCATGCTGCTGTCAGGGGAAGCAGACCTTTACTGCCAAATGCACCTGTTCCAAAGAAACAGGTATTTCATTTGGAATTGGGGAACGTCAGAAGCAAAACTGTATGAACTTTGATTTGCCTCCTCTACACTAATCTGCTCTAATTTCAGGGTCCAGCTCCCAACTTGCAAAGGAAATTTAAAAGACGTTTCTGTATATTGCATGTTCCTTAGCTAGGGAGAAAAAAGATGTTTCAGCAACTGAAAAAAAAAGAAAGACGCGTGTTATGGATTGTGTGGGGCAACACTAAAACTTCAGTGCTTTGCCACTGAAAATCCACATCTGAAAGATAAAACATATTCAAAAGCAGCTTCAAATTCATTTAACATTAGGTGGGAAAAGAACAGTAATTACTGATCACAAAACCATTTTCCTCCCAAGTGAAACTCAAGAGAGACGTGAACAGGCCACTGCCCCGGGAGGCCTGGGGAGGCAGAGCACCTGCCGACCATAAGATTGAGCCTTCAGAAAAAGTTTTCCACCTACTTCATTCTCCTTCTAGATGAGTGTCCTGCCATGAATGGGTAAAGGAATAGTCTGAGGCTCCAAACTAGACAAGACTGAACGTTACACAGACAAGCTCTTTGTACATCTGAACGAGAGTTTTGATCTTCTAGCACAGAATGAAACCCACCCTCCTTCTAACGCTACAATACTCTACAACTCACCTAGTAAAAAAACGAGAGGCTGCTGTGAGGCTGCGTAGGGGTACCCCCGATGCCACCGACAGAAGTGAACATCTGGGGCTGCTCCTGAAGGAACAGCAGAGATCTCAGGACGGCACCGCAGCACGCCGTAAGGATGGGGAATGAGGAGCAGTTCTGTCCGAGCCCCGCGCACAACCGAGTGCTGCAACTTCACAACGACCGCGGTCAAAGACATCCCACGAGAAACGTACTCTCCGCTCACGCGTGCCGCTGGGAATGATGCGGTGGTGCCGTCTCCCGCGCTGAGGCCGGAGGGACATTTGGGATGCATCAGTAGTTAAGAAAAACATCCAGAGAAGTGAACGGCGGTGGGGGGGGGGAAATCAATGCACAAAATAACTCTAAAAATTTCATCAATCTAATGGCAATCAAAACAGAACGGTCTTCCTCGGGCAAGCATCAACCCTCTGTAATTGGCGCTCAGGACAAAGCGCTTCCCAGTCACCTTGCCAAGGGCAAGGAAGGTTTGCTGAGGAGTCAACTGTTGTCAAGAAAACTTAACTCTTCCCCAGTCGGTCCAGAAGCCCGCGCAGTTGTGACATTTTCCGCTACAGAGGCTCTTACTCCAAGAGAAAGTACTCAATATGAAAAAGCTACATTAAAAAGGGAAATGACAATTTTATTGCCAAATTAGAAGCTTACCGAGAGGTAAATGAGCTGTACTTAATGAGCTGCTCTGTTCAAGGCAACATTTCCCTTGTTTACACTTAAGATGAAGAAGGACAGGGGAAAAGAGAGGAAATAGCAGCCTCCATGCCAACGTACAAGTGGGAAAGGCTCAGAGGCGATGGGGAGAACATCACATGAGGCTTCGGCAAAGAAGCCTCCGTCTGGAATAGCTACAACCAGGAGCCACCAGGAAGTTGCCAGTTGTAACGGAGCTTATTTTCAAATAAAATTCACCACAGAACCAAAAGCAAAATAAAAAACAAAAATTGAACAGATTCCCGCAGTGTTAGGAGAAGTGTGAGGTATCTGTTCACCTCGGCCACAAAACACAGCTTCAGAGACTAAACCAAGCCCAAAGGCCTTTTGTTATTGCGCTAGGAGACTACAAAGAACAAATAGTCCATCTGGCTTCAAAAGAAATTGGAAGTTTTCTATTTTGCACTGCTAACAAAACATTTGTCAGGAACAGACTGTAGTAGCATAGACCTTGCATCCTACTTAAGTGTACACTATCACAGTCCGTCCCACAACGGAGCGGAGCCAGCTTGAGAGAAGTTATTAACCCTAAGAGCCTAGTTTACATCCCAGTGCTTAGCTTCACCTAGCTGGACGCACACAAAGGTTACCGTCTACAGTATGTGTATATATATATCTCTCTCTCTCTCTCACCACCCAGAAACACACACACGCACACACACATTCGTACCTATAAAACTAAAGAAAAAAATCAGTACATACAATGTATAAAACGTATGAATGTGCTCAAAAATGCACAAAACCCGCTTTATTTTCATACTTCAGAAATGCTGAATAATTTGTACGCACGGTTCTGACTACTGCTATCCATCCACTTCATTAGACCAGGACTTGAACTCAGAGGAAGAGACGGTAAGAGATCCCACCGGGTGGAGGATTGCTCCTCTCCTTTCGTACCACTGCTGTTAAAACCAGTCCAACCCAAGAGCAGGATGCGGGCGGTGGGACGGCTGCGGGCAGAGAGGCTTCCTAACAGTGCTTTCTCCCACTCCCCTGCCAGCAGCGCACCCCCCGGCTGTGATTACGCTCTCCGAGGGATTCAAGATCGTTAGCAAGTGTCTGAATGTCAGGACACCAGATACGATCTCAATAACAAAACTCACAGTTTTCTGTGCAAAAGGAGTTGAACTGTCAAGACCAATCCCCAAATACAGTATAAGCCCATAGGCAAGACACAGAACAGAAACTAGCAGCATATTCACTGGGGAAAGAGTCAGCTGCGCTGGGAAACCACAACAGTGGGTTAGGATTTGTCATACAAGTGTGATTTCTCATCATTACTAGAAAAATAGATCACACGCACGCCCCCATGCAGTATTTTCTTCCTGTCCCTCTAGGCTCGTACCCTTCATAAGGTAGCAGGAGAACACGCACAAGGGGCGTTCTTTACAAATTCCTTATAATTCAGCTCATGGGCGGACTGCTACAGTAAGTCAAGGACAAGCAGAGGCAAGAGGAGGGTGGGGGGAAAGGCTAAATTATTTGTACACTGCAATCCGAACTTAAATTTAAAATCACCTGTGAAGATTATTTTGCACTCATTATCAAAACGAACAGTGCTTGACTTTGGATTTAATGAGGGAGCGAATGAATCTTTTTGCCATCTCTAAATTAACTTAAAGACTTCAATCTGAGGGGGAAATTTAAGATGACATATCAGACTGAAACAAACTGCTTTATTGATTTAAGTACACTAACTTCATTATAACCCCTCATGGGACCTGGATAAATGGGCTGGGGGGCACAGGGGAGATCCCTAGAATAGGGTTGTCAATTTATGGGACTTGGATAAGGAACAAGTGTCCCATTAGAATTAAACATCATGTATAGTGTGTGTTGAACACTGTTTTTAAATGGTATTTGTAGAACTGTAAAGAAGTGAAATGGAGGGGCAGGAGCACCCTTACATGCTAAATATAGCATGCAATAAGAAAAGAACAATGGTCTTTTATCCAGGCCAGTCTTGTGCAACTCTTCACTGTAAAGGACTTAAACGACAAAGAAAAACACCTCAATCTTCCTTATGGGATTATAACAAACAGGGGCTTCATATAGTGAAGTCAGACTGCCTCAAAGTTAATTGCTTCCCGTCTCTTCCCTAAAGCACTACCTAACAGATATGAGGATCCTACCGAAGGGACACAAGCATTACACAGAACCAGTTTTCTTTAAGGACCATAAGCTTACCCGACAACATGAGATTTTGCAGCTACAAACAACAAATAATTGTAATTGCAAATCCTAGTTTTCTAATACCACTTGTCACATACTGCGCAGATCATTCATCCTCTGGTCCCTACGGTGTTTTGAAACAGCAAGGCAGATCACAACACGCAAACGTTTTACGCTGTGTAACTCTTACTTGGTGACATGTGTTTTAGCTCCTCTGCGTTCCTGCTCTGTAAAACAGGCCCCCAGCCCCTTCCCCTGCAGTTCCGTCTTCTCTGCCTTTTCCAAGCGTGGCACTGAAGCAAGAGAGAAAGCAACTGATTGAACGGTGACTGCCCCCACCCTCCTTTTCCATCGTCTGTTCCCTGGGTCCAGTGGTATCCAGCCAAATCCAAGTAGCTTTTTTCTGATGTAGATTTTGTTTCCTCTCAAGTTAAGAAAAAAAAAAAAGAAAACCAGAACAAAACTACCCATACCTTTCACCTCCTTAGAAGTCAAGGAATTCTCTGCACTCTTTTCCATAGCCAATGGAAAAAAAGAGCAGTTATACAATCCATATTTACAGGACAAAACAATTAGTGAATGAATAACGACAGCCAAAAAACGAGAGGCACAATGCTAATCTAGAACATAAAAGCAGTGTTCAAAAAACAAAGTGGGGATTCCTTCTGAAGTTCAAACCACGGATTAGTGTTTGTCTGTGCAAACAGTTGCTAAAACTATTTCTGACCGGCAGTCAGCGTTTTACTCCTTTATACAATGGTATTGAGAGAACAGTGGCTGTGGCGGCTGCTCGTGAGAGTTTCTGCCGGTGTGTTTTCATTTAGCGGTGTGTCAGGAGGGACAAGAAAGGTGCTGCTGTCAGCAGAGTCTTCCAGCTCCACTGGAGAAGGACCAACTGAGGGCGGGAGCGATCCCTCTGTAAGCTGTGGGGATACATCACAGTTTCCTAGCGATGGAGGACTGGTTTGCACAGTCTGAGAAAGAACTCCATCTGTAAAGGACAAAAACCAAGCAGAATCAGAACGTTTAGTATATCATTTCACATTCCTGAATAGATTTACTATCTGTATTTCTGGAAACCTCTGAGTTTTTCCTGGTTTTGCATTAAGGCACAAAGAGATGATGCTGCAAAAAAGGAAAATTATTAAGCAAAAATAAAACTTCGATATATAAATAAGATAGTGGCAGTAATCAGGCTCACTTATCTTGTGAGATATGCTGCTATAAAATCCAAAATTGGAATGATTTCTACAGTATGTGAATATCGCAGCTGCAGAACTGAAGAGCACTGGGTGAATCATTAGAAAGTGATATTTTTGGCCAATTTTTGGGGGGTGTGGGTGGGGGAAGTGGGGAGGAGAGAAGACACCGGATATATTTTATTCCAAATCTCTTGCATTTGACATTTGTTCTATTTTTTAGTACCAATCTCTGTAGACCTATCTCCAAAAGACCAGAAAAGGTACCAGCATAGTGGAAACTAGGTAACCAGGTAACCCATCCAAGGTAAGGCTTGAAAATAGGTAAGGTTTAAGAGTTAAACTGCTTGCATCATGGATTCCACTTGTAATTTAGGTGATCCAAAGAACCTTTGAGAAAAAACAAGCTTAATGATACATCTTAACAAAAAGACTTTTCCATCGCAGAAATAAGAGATTTTATCGTGAAATATATTTTCCCATCAAAATCACTAAAACACGTGATTATAGTTTAAAAAACCAAAAATCTACCCTCTAGCCAAAATGAAAAAGCAGAAGAAAAGAGAAGTTATTGCCGGCGTACCTGGAGTGGAACAAAGGATGCCATCTGGATTGACAGAAGCCTCATAAGGAGGAGGTGGGTCATCTGGATGTTGAATATCTGGATACTTGTAAGCAGTATAGGGTGGAGGCGGATCGTGGAAATGAAATGCCCCACCTTCTCCATCATCTGAAAGATGCAGTGGAGTAAGGCCAGTTCCAAAACCATCAGGACCGTAATCAAAACCAGGCATCCTGCGGCCCAAGTTAAAATGGTGCACTATTTCAAGAGAAGAAAAAGAAGTAAGTGACTTTATCCCATGTTTTCTTCTCCAATTTAAGGCAGATCTCAACACCTTTTTCCACTTTTCACACCCAAGGAACTCATGTCTCCTGAAGACCTAAAAAAGCCTACAAGTCAACTCACTGCAGTTATACAACAATACCCAGGCCCACCTGCTCCCAGACTGTTTGTCCTGCATCACATCTAAATTTGAATCTAACCTCTTCAAACTAAGGAGATCATTCACACATAGAAGATATTTCAGATCTGGACCACATACAAACAAAAAATACTTTTCCATTATCGGCTAAAAAGTTTGAGCTTGAAGAACCTACCCAAGACACACATACAGGCACAGTCAAGCAAGACCGTGACATTTCTCACCTTTAGGTACATCAGCCTGTCAATAATAAGCACGAGGCACAAGATAAATGTTGATATTAAAGTATTTTCTTTGAACGTGGAGTGGTTCAAAGAACCACAACTTGTACAATTCATGACCAGTCCAGGCAGCCAGTGCAGAGCTGCGTTCAGGTACAGTACTGACTAGAATCTACAACCAGACTGCTGCTGATATTTTCCAAAGATTTCTACTTCTTCTGTTCTCTTTATTCTGAAGCGCATACGCTACTTAGATCAAGAATCGTTACAGATACAGGCTACTTACAGTTTGCTCCAATCAAAGACTCTATGCGCTCTCTCCGCCTCTGGCGCAGCCGGTGGACCATGAAAAGCAGCAGAGAGAGGATGAGGAAGGAGGAAATGCAGCTAACGATCAGGCGCATTCCACCGGCCATTGAGTCAAACAAACTGTTGCCATCTGTTACATAAAACACATAAAAGAAGCCTGTTACTTTTGTCCAAGACTCATTTTTCTTGATGTTCTGTCAGTAATGGAGAGATAAATGCAGAGTGGAGATTCATTAGCCTGGTTTAACACTTCTCCATATTTCACAAGTGTAAGAAAATTAAGAATCATCATGCAACTTAACTATTTATTCCAAGAAGATCTAAACATTTCTAAAAATATCTTAATCAGCAAAAGGGTCAAAATGTTGAAGGCTTCAGGTCTCCGAAAACAGTAAAAAGGAAAGGTTAACAGCATTCTGCACATCCGCTTGTCTCCCTGGCATAGCTGATGATGTTATACTAAAGAAAGCAGCAAACCTGCAAGCCCTGGGAAAGGCCCAAGAACTGGCATATCTACGGACTACTTCTACATGACTTCTGGACATCTTAACTTTTACATTTCAAACAACAGTATCTCTAAACGTTGCTCTTATCACCAAGATGTAGTCACCTAAATTCCATGTGTCATCAGTACATCGATTAGCACACCATTAAGCGATAGGAACTAAAAATACCTTAAAAAGGTGAATCAATGTGATAATCATCTTTCAGGAACTGAGGAGATTAAGGTAAACAGGAATTAAATCTTTTCCTAGAATCACAGCAAGTGGCAGAACATGAAATAGACCCAGGAAGTTACAGCTTTGAGAGTTCTGTTCCAATTTCTTTGCACCAGTTTCCCGTTAAAGAGCTCTGCATGAGAAACGCACCCAGGCTGGGTGTGGAGAAGAAACAGATGTTGTGGCTGCGCAACCCCGTCACGTACTGCTACAGGACACAAGCACTACCAGGTACGAACCCCTCTCTCCAGCCACCCCAGTGTCACCGCAGTGCCATGGCACTTCCTAGAGCAACCAGCCAGACCCTGGCCACCTCTCCTCTCCCGCGCCCACTGCGCCTCCAAAAGCGTTCTCAGTATTTTCACAAACAGCAGCTAAAGATGTATCAAAGATTCCTTACAAAAGCAGGCTAAAAGCCTCACAAAAACTGTAAATACTGACTTGCTACAAACGCTAGTAACAGAAAAATCCACCTAATTTATACATCGTTAAAGTACACAGCTAACAGGCTGGTATTTTTTACGTAATGCATTCTTGGCAACAAGAAATTCATTTAATAGTGCGCTACGCACAGAGTTTGAACACTACACCCTCTCAAATCTGGCTGTGCAGTACAAAAGCCTCTGTGCTGTCAAACCTTTCAGCACGTCTTATTTAAACGGCTGCAGTCACACACCTCCCAACAACACACCCTCCTGACCACCACAGACCTGCCACTGTTCCACCTCCTTTTTATGGCAATGCTGACTTCACAAATATCATAAATTAGTGCTAATAACTGCCTTAAATAAAGTGACTTCAGTAAAACGTACATGCAGGCAAGAATGATGCAATCTTGTAGGCAGAAAGCCCAGCTTGCAGTATTCTCTTTAGGCCAGCTACAACTGCAATTCTTGGACCTTCTGGAGCGTCCTGGGCCTCTGTGCCACTGCTCCCAGCCTGAGAGAGCTCCTAACGGTCAACCCGTTTGGCTGGATAAACTACTGTCAAGTGAAGTCCTTAGTAGATTTAAAAAAAAAAAAAGACAAAGACTCAGGTTATGCAGAACAAGGTAAGTCATCACAGAGATTTCCAACCCATGTAAATACAAACAGATTATTTCAGAAAGGCTGTTTTACACTCGATACAGTAGTAATATCCTGTTAACTGCACCAGTTCAGCCACTAGAAAAGCTTCTGCACCATCAGCTCTTTCAAAGTATTTTTTTTCTTTTATTACCTTTCCACAAATAAGAACTGCAGGTCTGTCTAAACAAATGCCACACAGAAAAATTATTTCCTACCACATCCATGGAGAGGCAATAGCCAGACTGCCTCACTTTTAGCATTAGTACACGACAGATTTTCCTCTGCCATTTATCTTCAACTAAATGAGGGAAAGCATCTTTCAAGAGAGCATAGCTGTGATTGCTCAGCTTACTCCTACCAGCAATTCCCCTACTACCAAGTCCTTGAGTAATATTCACTATCCACTCGTACTCATAGCTCACCCACTCACGCTGCGAGAGCTGATTACCTGCCAACCCAACAGCAGGATTTATTTCCCCCGGTCTCTCCTTGGGTGATTAATTTACTTACTGTTGATTAGTAAACTGTCTTCTTTCCTTTGCAACAGAGCTTAGGGAAGATATATGTAAGAACTGG
The DNA here is from genome assembly GCA_013398915.1 of Dromas ardeola. Classification (NCBI taxonomy): domain Eukaryota; kingdom Metazoa; phylum Chordata; class Aves; order Charadriiformes; family Dromadidae; genus Dromas; species Dromas ardeola. The sequence continues at coordinate 45,735 of VYZM01015986.1, forward strand.
GCAAAGATAAATACACGCTGATTAAAGAAAGTAATTCATTAATTTTGTCATCTGGAATAGCCATTTATAAACACTCAAAAGCATAACCGAAACACGTCATCTTAAAATTTCAGTGTTTATCACTAGCGGAAGTAACTTCATTATGAAGGAAGTCTGACAACTGCTTGATGATTCTTCTCTCAGAAACTGAGTTACTAAAAAAACCAGAACGCTTCAGGCAAGAGTATAATGAAACAGTCTTATTTAGCATCTGTTCAGAAAGAAGAGCTTAAGGATCAGAAAGGATGTGGTAAAACACACTCTTCAAATCAGTATTCATGAAATAGTTAAGACCCACAGCAATAAGCAAGGATTAAAGAACACGGCATGAGGTTATCCCAGGTCATCTTATCCTGTCTGCTGGACGACGCTTTGCCGACACTGTTCCTGAAGATAAAAAAAAGTGAAGACAAAGTCTTAACTCTGCTGATAAGAGTGGGAGGAAGAGTCCTGCTGTATCCTCACTCCTTCACCGACCAACCTGCAACACTAGCTACGAACATCTGCTAAGCTTAACCCTCAGAATGAATGTGAATGACAGCAAGGAGGAGCCCGTGGCCTTTATTAATTAACTTCTGGAGTTAAGGCAAATAAGACAGACTGCAGATTTGGAAGCCAAGAAGCAGCCCATTTTTGTAACAAACTGAAATAGAAGCCTCTGATGGGAAGAGCTGACCTTCTGTGTTTTCGTTAGGAGTTCTGAACAACAGTTTCTTAGTGCACTCTAATAAAATTAAGTTCTTTTAAAATACCAGGAAGTAACAGTATCACAGAATAGCTGAGGTTGGAAGGGACGTCCTGAGATCATCTAGTCCAACCTCTGCTCAAGCAGCGTCAGCTAGAGCAGGTTGCCCAGGACAGAGTCCAACCGGGCAGTGAATATCCCCACAGATGGAGACTCCACAAGCAATCTGCTCCAGTATTTGACCACCTTCACAGTAAATTCCAAGCAGATACATTTCTTTTCGCAAGTCTCTTTTCAGAAAAATAGCCCCCCAAATCTACGTCCCCCAACGGTGACTGACAAACAGTTCAGAGTCAACTGAAGACTGCTGATCCTTATTATACTTATTTATAAACTTTGCTTCCCACATGATCCCTGCATGCAAACTCCCACATACGTAAATGCTCATGTCCAGAAAAAGATGCTTAATTAGTGCTCAAAAGTCTTTTTTTTTTTCCATGAGAACTAAACATGACAAAGGAACCATGCAAAACAATCTACTAAAAATCCACAGTAGTGTCAACCTCCATACAGAAAATAAGCTACTGCTTCTCCTATAAAAGTAGCATCAAGGATGGCTTATTATTTTTAGCCAGAGTCTGAAGTGCTTCATTTCCCGTGACGTGAGATCTTTCCCCACAGGGGGTTTGTACCCAGCAATGTTGAGGCATTGAAAATATGCATCATTGCAAAGTTATACCCAAAGATACCCAAGTTGAGCACTGAATTTTTCTCAACAGAACTGTAGCGGTCAGTTCTTACCTGGATCTAAACACGTAAACTTGCAGCACTCCTTCGGGTCTTTGCGATACTGCTGACACCCCTGGGGCCGCTCACACAAAGCGGCCACGCACATTTCAGGTTCACCGTTGTGACACGTGCAGCTCAAACAGGGATCATTCCCTTTGGGAGTGAAATAGTAGCCTTCATCCACAATGTTGTCTTTGATATCAACGCAAGTCTGGCCTAGAACAGAAACGCACATCAATATCCAAGCCTCTGTGAGCCTGCCAGGCAGGAGTCCCCTTTTTTCTGTTACATGAAGTGATTTGTAAACATAAGCATACCACCAGTTAAAAACCACGCCTTCACAATAAAGCAACTCTGAAAAGGGATCTCGAAGGAGTAGGGAAGATAATGGATAGTCTGGAGGCACACAGGGATGATTTACTGCTCAAAATTGACAAATTGAGTGTTAAGTATTTAACGGAATTGACATGCTTTCAGGCGTTCTCTCCAAGGCACAGGAAAGTAACTGGCCTGAGAAGTTTAAGCTTCACTGTCACGCCTGCTGTCTGCATGCCCTGCATCTCCTGGTACTTGGGAAAAGCTGGATCTTCTGACCCAGCCTGAAAGACACTCTCCACAGGCCAGGCCTAAGAAAAGCCGCCAGGCAACAGTACTCCCACTGCCCTCGGCTGCATCTCCATCCCTGCCCAGTGGGGGAAGTTTAGGTGTCTTCTGCCCACCGTCCTTTCCTCCCACTCACCTAAAGGCAGGCACCAAAACCAGAGAGCGGGAACACAGGCAGCCTGGGACCTGCCGGCTGAAGCGACTGCTCGGGGGGCACAGCCTGTCCCCTCCACCCCAAGCACAGCTCAGCTGGGAGGGCCTACAGGAACGTTCAGACTTTTTTTAACCTTTTTTTTTCCAAGTATACTTTATTCTGGGGGTGATATAGCTGCTTAACAAACAAAATCTGACTGTGGCTGACAACCACACATTATGATGCTCTTATTTAAGCCAAGCAGAAATTTAACTTCCTCCCCCTCCTTTTTTTTTTTTTTTTTAATTCACTGGGCAAAAGGTAGAAAAGATAACTAACAGATTTCCCCGTATTTGTTATATGCGTATTTAAACAAACACAGAACAGTTCACACTGAACTAAAACCAACTTACTCCTTTTGCAGAGGAATGAAGATTTCTCATAGCAGTTTTCAGCATACCAGCTGTGTAAACCGTGGTGTCGAAGGGTAGGAAAATGGAAACACTGAAGCTGGGCACAAAGAACGTTTTCATTTTCAGACATAGCCGTACCAAAGATAGGGTCAGGGGGTAAAAATACTTCTGAAGAGCCTAGAACAAGATGCATTGATTAAGCAGCCTGCGGGTATGCAAAGCTTTCAAGAGGCTCTGTAACGTCACTCATTTCACACACACCGACCCTGCTAGAAGGCTACTGTCCTCTAGCTTCAGCCTCCATTAGCAGCACTCCTCCGGGGGAAGGCAAACAGCGGGGAGGGAAGGGGTGACTCACGGAGAGAAGAGGCTGCTGTTTTCAAAGTACTGGGTAATTTTGTCATTCTGCACCAGTAGGAGTGATGTTCTGATATCTCCACGAGTGCTGCTTTCCCGAGCCCCATGGGGTTTGCCTGCCCATTTTTATGCACCCCTTTCAAGCATCGCTGAGTAACACACTTGCTAATGGTGGAGCAAGAACCCATATCCATCTTGTACCTGCTGCTCCAAGCACCTACACTAGTGCTTCCAAAGACGTGTGTAGGTCTATCCCGCGCTGCACACTCCAGAGCCGCTCATTCAGAGCGCTGAACTGAGCCATGCAAGGCCGCTCTGCTGCTGCTGCGCTGGTATGGGCTATTTGGTCCTTCCAACTCACACAATCATTAAAAAGAGCGTATTGTGATGAGTTCCAAACAGCCAGGACTCAGCATCGTGTCATTTTTCCCATGCCAGAGATTACTTTATGAACGCATACCCCCACAAACACAATGCTTTGGGCAACTACAGCCTGATCAGAGCAGACTTACGATTCTCCGCAAGCACCCCAATTGACAGATACTTGGCAAATTCCATGTTTTTACACTTGTAACCCTCTTAGCAAACAGGAAGCGCATTTACTCAAACTAGCCGTCCATTTCAAAATTTGTATATGCCTTATCTTATTAAAACACGAATCACAAGCGTATAAATCATACAAACCCTTGGTGTAAATGACAGCCTTGTATAATTATGTATCCCACCACTTTTGGTACTAGAGGGGAAGCTATTTCATACTTTCAGTGTCTCCTTTTGTATCAGAAGCTTTTAACATCTGTGCTTTTTAGCAGTATGAAAAAGCAATACCCAGTTTGATAGCTCACACTGCAAGAGGTGTGGAGGGCATTTCATAGCTTTAAAAGGAATTAAAATTTCCAAACTATAGGACACTAAATCAGTTTTTCAAACATATAATAGGAATTCAGAGTCTGTCTCACTACAAGTCAATGAAAGTCAAGTAAAATCTTTCAAAAGCTACCGAATACTACTATGTACTTTATTAAATAAAGCTTATTATTAAATTATTAAATAAAAGGTTTATTATTATTAAATAAAAGGTTGAAAACAAAAGACTATGTCATTGGGAAAGTTTACATTTATATTATAAGTTAAATTAAATAAAACTTATCATAAAAACAGGTATCGTGATTTTGAGTAATTTATGCCTCCCCGGTTGTGAGCAGCTTGTCAGCAGATGGCAGTGCAGTCAGCTCCCCAAAGAGCAAAGACAGGTCCTTGTAAGGAGAAAGCTGTTTTTTTTTGTTTTTTTTTTTTTTTTTTTTCTTGGGCTTTACAGGAGAAACCTACCTATATAAACAGCTTTGTCCAGACCAAAAATCACTATTATGAGGAAAAAAAAAAATGAAGTTCCTCCCTCCCTTTCTCCTGCTGTCCAAAGACATCTTTAGGTGCTTTACTTTAGGGAACTACTGAAAAATGTTCCTGCCTCCACAAGAAGGAGCAGTTTCCTCTGAATGTTCAGTCAGCCCTGCTCAAGTGACAAAAGAAATCAGTATTTTTGTCCATGGCAGCACAGTAAACAAGTACTGTCATTAGAAAGCTACATAGGGCTCTACCACTTCACATGTGTTGGAGAAGTATTTTTCAAGACCAAACCGTTTCACAAAATTCTGTTCGGAACTATGTGCCTGTACCTAATGGACAGTTTTCCTTCCAGATTTTCCATTATTGAAAATTGTACATGAGAAAACTGTTCAGATCAGTTTTCAAATGCTACAATGGAATCCACAATTTAAGTTGATACCTAGAAAAACCTCTTTGCTTTAATTTTCCGTTACCTAAACCAGTACAGCATTTAGACATTCGATTCTACACATAAGAGTTCATATAATAACTTTAAAATTAACTAATTCATCAACTGAATTAGTAAAAAATAACAGGTATAGAAACATAACTTTGGATTTTCAGCAGAGGGAGCTGCTTGGTTTGCAACTGAAGAAGTTCAGCCAGTGATGCCTATCAGATTAATGTTCAGTTTTTCATATAAACTGGGTTTAGGCAAATTTCCTCTTGGTTTCAGTAAACTATCTGAAGTACTTTAAACTGAAAAAAAAATCTGCGTAATTCTGCAAAATTCAAGATTTATTTTTTTGTAAGTATATAAAAATCTACCAGTTTTGGAAAAGCTAAAACTCTCAAATATCCCACACTAGTCTGTGCAAATACTAGAATCAGGAGTCAGCAGTTCATCTAGACGTTCACCACAAAGAATGAGAAACTACAGTGTAGTTTCCTTTTTCTGAGCTTAATCAAGGGGAAAGACCAAATAAACTGAAAACCAGGTTCTTTCCACAAGGCATCAAACTGAAAAACTATGAAACTTTTAACACTTGAAAATAAGGCACGTGTATTGAGTATCAAATTCTTCTGTTTTGCTACGGTAAAGCAAAGCAGTTCCCCCCCCCTATTTCAACACTATCACTGAAGGAAGCGATGTCGTTCTTGCAAGTAATATTAATGCTTTAAGCCAGTTTAATTAAGTAATAATTTGAGAGACCTACCTTTATAAGCTACTTCCCAGTGACCTTCTAGGGAGTGGTTTCGATTGGTGATCACATACTGATATCCAACCCAGAACCTACCAAAAAAAAAAAAGTTAGATTCTAAAGATACAAGCCAAAAACATACTAACAAATTAAAATAAATTACACAGAATCTTACAGTGTCTTTATACTTAAAAACTAACTCTCAAAACATTCTGATGATTTTTTTCTTTAACATTTCAGTCCATACATTGGCAAGGTAGAGAGACTACAATTGAGGAATAGGGGAAAATACTTGATAGTTTTCTGTGTTTACAAATGATAACTCACTGTGTCTTTTATTTCTACTTATAATGAGCACCTTTTTCTGTTGTTATGGCAGCACTTCAGTTTCTCAAACCCAAAACCCACACAAAAGCATCCAGAAGTCAAATATTTGATAAACATATACAACTTATGTCAGACTGTCAGGGATCAAACCATCTAACACTCCCAAGACACCGCTACACCGCTACTGAACCGCTGCTGGCGACCCGTCATGGCAGGCCATGAGACTGGCCAAAAAAAAAAAAAAAA
>VYZM01015986.1:51892-76244 GCA_013398915.1 Dromas ardeola
AAAAAACACACAGACAAAAAAAAGGAATTATGTTTGTTGTGAACTAACAGAGTAAAATATCTAAAGTCACCAGAACATAGTTCTTACAACTCAAAACTTCATTCTTATCTCAAACTTGCAATCTTTGTCAGAGCCAGTGGTACTTAGTAGAAACAAAAGTTCTGTTGAAAAAATTAAAGAAAGATTATTTCCGTACAAGGCAGCACAGCAGTAAGTCATTGTAAAATCCACCTGCTCTGTTGCAGTTCAAGAATACTAGTAAGCTGCTGAGATAGCCTGAAGATAAAAAGGCTCTGTTGAATTGTAGCCTATCTGTTAATGCTAATTAAAACCTAAAATACAGATGGCCACTGCCAAACAGTCAACCAGCAGGCTCATACCGGGTTATTAACCTGAAATTATACTTTCTAAGCAAACTGACCTAACGGTGTTTGTATCACACAGAAAACATTCTCATGCAACGTGAGATCTCTGTCCTCTCCTTCCTACTCACCTACGCTGGTCCTTCCTTACAAATGTTTTTTCTTCCAAGTCCCACTCCTGTGCCAGGATAAACCGGAGCTCCTGGTCTGCAGTGAAGGTGGCGAGGGATCCGTTCACCCGCTGACATGTCTGCACAGCGTCCCAGTAGTTCTCCCCATTTAAATACACTCTGTAACAGCTGGCCGTGCCCTCATAGTGGTGCCATCCTGTTGGGCACTTCCCTAGGAAACATGAAGAATAGAAGGGAAACCATTCCCCCCAAATTAGGATCTTCAAGATAATGCATCCTCATCAGTTTATGACAGCGCAATGCATAATCACTCGGATGTGTCCCCACACCGCACTGTGTACACCTCACTTCCCCAGCAGATGCATGCATTACAGATCACAGAAGACTTTACTACCGCTTTTGATAAAGGAACGTATTTTAAAGTGTATTTAAAAAGATGCAACTCTTAGTAACGTTTCATTGCACTGTGACAGCCTTTAAAGTCTTTAATTAAGACTGATGATCTACTGTGGAAGATATTTCCCTGCACATCTTTATAAATCCAATCAGTTCGATCAATCGAAGTCAAAACAAGCAGCAAGAAGCAGGAAGAAAAAACCAGAGGTGGCCAATTTAACGACTCTGTCTTTCTATTAGGTGGTTAGCAATACACCCAACGTGCTGTGAAGTTTTCAACCTACTTTTACAAACAGTCTCAGTAGTATTCCCATAATCCTGCTCCCACCGTCAATCACTAAAGACCACGGGGGTTCTGGGGCAATTGTTTGCTTTGGAAAAACGTCACTGCAAAGCAGCTCTTTAGGAAGTAAGAACGTGACGGTGTGAAGTGCGCTCTCTGTTTCCTCGCCATTAACTCAACTGGGGGAATATGCAACAAAAGCCTTGAGGCATTTCTAGATGAAACAGGCCCACGGGCTTTTGCCCAGCATTCCTAGGGGTGACAGGTAACTAACAGAGAGAATCAGAGACGGGTGGAGGAAATTTAAAACAGATGTGAAATATGATTTTAGCACCTGAATTTGCACTATTGATTTTGCACAACACTTAAGAAAGGAACTTCAAATTCACAAACTGTTTTATGATCGTTGCATGCATCCACAGAGTTCTTGCTCTCAAGCCTCTTTATTCCCTTCAGAAACAGTGATCTTTATCATCAAATAATGATATACAAACTTAGATTTGAAGCCCTTTCATTAAATATCTTTCCTTATTGTCCATTTATATGAGATCTTTTAAAACCTATGGTTCGCATTACTAAGATGGGACAGAATACAGCATCAATCAGATTACAGAGTATATAAGATATTGTTGCATCAATTTCTAAATTGCTTTATTGTCCTCTATAAATTTTACTATTGTAATTTAGCTACCGGAATCCACAAACAAATCAAAATACCTATTTTAATAAGCATTTCTGTCAAAAAAAAAAAACAAACCAAAAATCAATGAAGAGGTGAATTTTTAGTTTTGCAAATCACTTGTCTTTTTCAGAAGATCACCGTAGCGCAAAGCAATCCTTCCCGATTACTGCCACACTGTCTTCCCCCCATGTCCTCTTCCTACCCTGTCCCATCCTTCCCTCAAGGCTAATCAGTGCTGCCTCATGTTCCCAAATCACTGGATGATCTCTGGAGCAAAGGGGGAATGAAGATAAGAGGGAGAAGGCAGAGGAGAACTGAATGTTTTGGGCCTGGAGAGGTTCAGAGGCAGCAGACACCATGAGTCCATCAGTGGGAAGGACACTGGCAGGACACTTATAACCCTTCAGCTAAGGCTGGGACTAGGATGCCACCGGTGGCACTGGCAGTGCTGCAGGTGAGGGGGTAGGATGACAACAAAGTGATATTTTTGAACATTCCTGACTGATTGATGGGAGGAACGTGGTGAAAGCCATTCAAGTGCTTCATACTTCCTTGACAGACTTTGTCTTCAGAGAAGCAAGTGAAGAATTCCCTTAAGTTCCCCACTCCCCAAAGAGTATTTTTCCTATTAAAAAGGATACAAAACTCAGAACATCAGAGATGTACTTAATTAACTAATAATAGCGCAATATCTTTAAGATCATCTTCAAAATTAATTCAATCAAGAGCAATCAATTTTGGTTTCTCCCCCACTTTCCAGGGGAACAATCCTACATGCAAGCGCACATCAGAAGACGAGGGCCACACTGTCACCCCTGCTGCAGGCTGAAACCATCACTGGAACCATGGGCTTAGTTTTCTGTAACTGCAATAAGTTATAACAGAAAACGGCAACTCTGATTTCACAAAAACAGGATAATTAGGGAAGCAGAATTCTTTGCATGTATTGGCCTGCTATATGAACTAAGCAATATAACAGGACATATATAAAAGAAAGGTACAAAAACCTTTAAAAAGCACTGCACATGAACAAAATCTGGTCAAAAAGGTATCTAATAGAAAAAGCTATTAATATCTCCTTAAAAAAAAAAACGCCTAAACTGCTAAATTAATTAGGAGAAAGATGGCCCAGATTTCCCAGTCTGCAACTTACTGCTAAATCGGACAGGCTGTGCCACATTGACGGTGTGAAAGCGGGTTGTCTCTCCTCCTCTCCCTCGACTGTGCCTGGAGTCCACATTCTCCTTCCCATGGTAAGTTCGCTGGTCCCCTGTCAAGCCTGGGGACCAGAAGCAATAGTCAGTATTGGTGAAAGATGCAAGCAAAGACAGATTTCATTTTAACTACACTTCCTCTGGGTTTTAATTCGTGACATATATGATAAGTAGCACAGTCAGGTAAACAAAGATGGTAGATCCCTGCAATAACAGCCTGGCCGTTTTACACAGCACGTAACTGAAACGCCTACAATTGAAAAGAACCAACAAGCCATTACACGAGTCTTGCAGAGTAAGCTAAATATTTTGGCAGATTCTCAACAGCCTGCAGTTGTACACAGGACTTGATGTTCATCATTTCAGTTGCTGCAGCAAATGCATCATCCCCAGTGCATTTTACCAGTTCCTGTTTACAGAACTACCCACTCTCCAGCTGCTTTGTTTCGCAGTTGTGTGTTCAAGGATATAAGACGACTTCTCCAATACATTTCCCAACGCATTCTCTGAGATCTAGGACAAAATTAAAACTGGGAAAGGAAACCTATCTTCAGACAGAAGAACAAGGTTTTTCATTCACTCTCAAGCTGCTAAAGGAAATGTTAGTTCATTATTTCTGAAATAAAAAAACCACATACACACCCTCATCTCAGAGTCAGGGCTTCTAACTGGTGTAGATGACAACTGGATTCGATAGCTTTGGAAGAACACAGCCCCCAGAAAAGAGGCTGAAGGGCTCCACATGCCTACCAGGAGCAGGTTAAGAAGCACACAGTTCAGGTGGAGCTGCTGCAGAATGGGCCGTGGCTGGCAGAACTAGCAAGACCCTAGGTAGGAAGGCTGACGCAGGGGTGGGGAGAAACCTTTGAGAAAGATGGAGATGAGCACCAAGAAAGACTGATCTGGAAACAAGGGATTAACCTTAAAAAGAGAAAAATGAAGACCCAAGAATTTAAGCATTAGAAGTACCTACTGCTATGTTATTTAATATTACTAGATGTTATTAAAGGTAATAAGAGTTTAACCATCACAAAGAGCTATGCAGACGTTCATTTCTACATAAAAAGTCAGCTTATTTTCCTTTAAAGCTGATTAGCTCTATTTAGCCTAGCTAAACCAAATAAACCATGCGTGGTCTCAAATAAAGAGGAGCTACAGTCTCCTGCAACAGGTTTAACTACATCTGTTTGAAATATATTCAAAACTATGTCGATAAAACCTTTTCCTTTCAGACTATCTTTAGAAAGGAAGAGGTCTACAGCAATTTCATGATAATTTAAACCCAGAGTTGGAGACTCTTCGGTGTATTACCCAGAGGGAAAGACTTCCAGAAGACCCACCATCAACCAAAGCACTCCTTGGAACAAACGTTAGCGCCAGAGAGCAAAAAAAAAAATCACTAGCTGGAGCCCAGAAGAGCAGAGTAGCTTTGCATTCGCCTGGCTCTGGCATACTCAGTTTGCCCTGGGTTAATGGGATAAGCAAGGGATATTTAATTACCATGTTATCCCAGGAATTACATGTCTATAGAGATCACCCATTAAGAAATGGCTGTGCATAATACGCTCACATGGCCTTACAGGAATAAAGTAGTAATTCTACTGTTCAATAATAGAATACGCTATTTATCACGGGCGGGAAGTTAGTGCCAAGAGATTCAGTTAGCATACATTTCAAGGGAGACAAAACGGTAAAATAATTTGACAGTGAAGATCACTGATTATTTTTTATTACTTTAAAGGCCAATCTATTTTTATTTTTAGAATTTGACTGTTCTTTATCCTAACGGTTCAGTAGCAGTATTTACACTATGATTTTCAGACCGGTACTGAGACACTGAAAAAGCAAATCTTTAATTATAGTAAGACTTTAAAAATAACACTAACTAATGTAGAACGCTTTATCAAAGATGAATGGAGCTCAGCATGGGAAGCTCTATTTTCCCATGGCATTAAATGGTAACAACTAAACCCAAAGAACCAGTAAGAACCAAACGCACGAAGAATTAGTTCCCTTTCCAAAGTGAGAGCAGATGCAACACCATATGGCTGACCCTCCACGGCTAAACAGAACGCCCACGAGGACTTAACAATTTATCTCCCCTGGGAACAAAACAGAAGTTCACAGGTTTTAACACGTGAGGTTAAGAATGGGTTACTTGGGCGAACACCTTAAATTGACAGAATTTATGCCAGATGCTTTGAAAAATAGCTACAGAGATCCCACCCAAAGGGAGTTCAGTGGGTCCTCACCCAGAAGCAGGACACTTGCTCCGTCCCCGGCATCTGCCGTGGCAGCACTGAAGAGGCAGAAGGCAGCCGCCACCAGCCACTTCTCCTTCAAGCCCAACACTGTCAGCTGCTTAATAAACTGGTGCTCTTCAAATATTAAATTGCTCCTATTTGACCTGAATTTTTGGTCTCTGAGAAAAACAACTACGACAAGTTTCTCCAGGGCAATGAAGAAAGATGCTAACAAGCCTCTAAGTCACTCGACTGCCGTGAAAAGCCGCTGCAGACTCTAGTGGCAAAGGTGTAATTGGACTGGTTTTCTTCTGTACTTTTTCAGTACTCTGCAGCAGAATTTTTCTATGTATTTTGCTCTTCCTGCTTCCTTTATAAAAATATTTTTATCTTTAAAAAGAAATTAATAGTGCCATGGACTAAGCATTATGATAACAACCTAAGCCAGAAGACCACAACCTAACCATGTTTGGGGGTTTCAGAAAGGAAAAACCATCATTTTTATTGCTCATGTGCATATTTAATATTCTGAAAGCCATCAAATTTTGGCAGGTCAGCTGTTTTCAAAAGCCTTTATTGTTCTAGATACTACAACAACAAACAATAACAGCAACAGTAGTATTTTTACTAGCCAAGACAGACAGTTCTGTTTCCTTTGACTTCATACAACAGAAATGTAATTTACTACTTAGTTGCTGGGGAAAAGGGAAGAATGCGTTCAAGGAAAAATTCAGGGGACGCAATTTTTTTCTCCCCTCGAATACTATAGCGTGGTGGACACGAGCATCCTCCGATCTGTTTCCAAATGGATCAAGTCACAATTAGCGTGATTAGTATTCACCCAGCTCCTTCCAATTTACAGTTGCTATTTAATTGACCCTACCACAATTACAGTCTAAGTATAGTGCGATACATGAAGAAAGCTGTCCAACACTGCTGATTCCCTGACTATTTTCAGTTGTTTAAAACTCCAAGCTACCACTTCAGAATGGAAGTTTGCCATGCCAGATGGCTCCTGCTGCATTTTATACTGGTAAACTTTTTCAGGTCTGAATCAAAACAGTTCAATAATTGTTCAGAACAAAAATTAAGAGACTGGGAGGGGGAGAAATTTTGCTTATATTTCTAACTACCTGCTTCTTGAACAAGTGCTGTCACTGCAGCCTGCAAAACATGGCCCTGCGAACTCACAGAAAAAGCTTTGTGCCACACGTGCATGTTTTCCTATTCCTGTTGGGGATACGGGAAAAAAAGGAGGGGACAAATGCAGTCAAGTTTAAGACTGAAAGAAATATGAGTTTGCCCATTATTCATAGAGGCTGGAAGAAATTCAGTTACATTGTCCATAATCATCTGTGTACATCCATGGAGATGGCTCTGCAGCATTTACCCCCAGGATCTCAGCAGTGCTTTCTTCACACGTGGTGTCTCATTAGGGGAAGCTCAGCACACGGGCAGAGCAAAAAGCTCCTTTTTCGCGCCCCGCCCCCCCCCAGCCCCCCGTGCCTCCTTCATTCAAACCAAGTAAAAAGACGCAAAAAGCCAAGTAGTGCAAATGGAACGTGAGCTGAGACCACACAAAAGTGAGAGCTGGCACCAGTCGAGACGGGAACAGGCTAGAACATACGTGTGCCAACAGCACCGCATGGGGGGAGCAAACGTGATGCCAAATGGAAAACCGTGTTCGGAGGAGCTAGAAGAGAAACTGCAATCTGCCACACACACCAAAAAAAGGGCAGGCAGACAGAAGACACTGAGTGTAATCGAGACAGGTCCTTGTAGGGTCAGGACTCTTAAAGGGGTGAATATTGGATTCTGGGAAGTTGAACTAGCTTCCAGAGTTACTGTGTCGCAGACGACAAATAGCTCAAGCCAAACCCTTCGCAAGGATGGATGTACTATGTCGAATTATGTCAAAATTAAACTGTTTGTGAAGCAACTAGGTCTTGTCACGTCTTATTTGTTCCAAGATTTGAGTTTCTCCTGTTTAAACACACAGACTCTCAAAATTTACATAAAAAGCTGCCTTGTCCCCTAAGCTTCAAATTTTCTGTCCAGCATATTACCTACTGAAAGCTCGGAAAGCTTTTAATTCCATCTGGTAATTTGAGAGGTGAGAGAACTTCAGGATTAAATTGACTTCTGTGCCTAAAGATTTGGAAATACAGTTCAGAAGTCCCCAGAGAGGCGTGATTCTTCTCAGATCAAGCAGCTCCACGCTTCGCATTATCAATTGTATTATGCGAGGAAATAGATGCCAACCAAGAACAGCATCCTGCTGCGCTGAGCACTATTCAAAGTCATAGACTGACAGTAAAGAGCTTATAATTTAAACACCACGAAACAGGGTAAAAAGGATGCATCATATAGGAGTTCAGCAAGGGCTCAGAAAAGGTTTGGAGGCAAACAGAGGGTTTTATCATTATTATCTAGTTTTAAAAAAAGGAGATGTACTCCAAAGTGAACAAATGTCAAAAGTCACTTCAACCAAATACAGTATCCTTGGCCAAACAAAACACAAAGCTGTTTATGATCACTGCAAAACAATGCGCTGCAGCTGCTGCTTTATCGGTTACTGGCCATACCTTCAGCTGGCTCCACGAAGGAGACTTTGCAGACTCAAAGATGATATAGTGTGTATGTGCTGGGGCAAGTGACCTCCAAGCCTGCGCACTTCTTCCTGATACAGTATCTGGGGAAGTCCTTAAGAACAGCATACAAGAGGACATGGCTCAAGATCAGCATTTACAGTTAGCTCCTAGCAAGACTGTTGCTGTATGAAATTGGGGTCCCAATAATCTCAACATAAACCCATGTAAAATCATGCTCTTTGCCATGGAACTTGCTCATACCACCACTAGCCACCGCTGGCCCAGGACCACCGCCAGGACAGCCAGCTGCCCAGTGCTGACTGTGGCCTCAGGCTCAGGGTGGCGAAAAACCCCTAAGAATTCAGCTCGATGAAACTTTCCAGTGTTCTTTTTTCTGACCAAGCAGGTCTAGAAAACAGTACTGAGAAATACCTTACAAAGGAAGAATGTGGCATGAGGCTAGGGTGTGCACTGCAAGGCGAGCTGAAGGTTTTCAAATTCAGATGCTGGGAGAAGCCCAACGACAGCTGATGGCACAATCTGATCACGTACTCCTGGGAAGATTTCCATTTTTTTAAAAACTAAATAAAAGAATGAAGGAAACAGACTGATCACCAATATAACTGCAAGCTGAAAAACTGCTATGGATAGTATTTATGAAAGGCACTGGAATTTAAGACATCTGTTCTCTGTTTATACACACAAGAAACAAACATCAAGCCTGTAGCATAAGAACAAAACACAGGTAAAAAGCCAGAGCTATACCGAACCCTGCTCCACTCGCACTGCTGAACATGAGTTTTGACCAGAAGGCCTGCAAAGAAGGTAGGATATCTGGAGAAGCTGATCTGATATTCTGGTAGAAGAAAAGCTGGAAATCCAGTAAGCAGTAAAAGGCAAACTGCAGAGTCCTTCCTTCCTATGGGTTTAAATACAGAACTTCTATAAAGGTGGAAAAGTTATGTCACTACTTTGATTACTTGTAAAGAAGCATAAGAGGAAGTGAGTAGAAATAATAAATTCACATTTGTAAAAGGCCCCGTTTAAGATATTAATACCTGTTTCTAACATTTCACAGAATACATCACTTTGGGATAAACTATTTTTAGGATCAATTACTGTTGGTATGGAACAGTACACAAATTTCACGAGCCTCCACTGCTTAAGTAGCAGAGAACCACAGGCACACGCTACATAAACCCTCCCAGCAATTTTTAGTATGCTCACAAAAGCAAAGAGCCAACAGTTTAGTCTACCAGAGAGAAGAAAAGAGGGTAATCACTGCTGCAGATTCCACTGTCGTTTGCGTGCTGAGTGGGAAGGGCAGGGGGAATAGCACTTTACACATCGCAACTTTGGAACTGAAAGGAATTCCATGTTTTAAATGTTCATTCTGAAAAGAGACATAATTTATTAATTAATGATTCTCTTATTTTAATAGGAGCTTTCTTACTAACATGAATTAAGTCAGGCCTAAAAAAGGTGAACTTAACCAACAGTGCCAAATAACTTACAATGGCTTTGTATTAAACCTTTGAAACTACCAACGTGACTAAGTAGTCATTGAAACACACCTTCATCACCACCACAAAACCCTAATTCGCTGCCATTGATCTTTTCCGAGTTGCTCACGTTGGAGTGTGCCATTAGTAGCTCAAAGGCTGAAAAGTAACAAGCTTCCCAACCAGATTCAGAGCCCTTTCTTGCAAGCTTTCTTTTCATGCTTCAGAGAGATTTCATACCTTTTAATTTAAAGATATTTTAATTGTCCAAGTTTCACAGGTCCAGGTGGCTTCACTAACTAGTTCTTTTAGCGTTCAGTCTGCCTTTATTGAAATAAGAACCTTAATTAAAAAGTACTTAAATTTAGCTGAATCATCTCACGATTGCTTGTCTAAATCCAACGCTATTTTCTAAATTCAAAGCTGCATCATTTCTTGTTAATTCAGTGGCCAAATAAGAAAGTTATCACTCCAGAGTACGACTGTGTGCTACTATTATTAGCAGCAGCAGCTCCCCAAATAATGCCCAGGACTTAGTCTCTCCTGTGACTGCTCACTTATGTATTGCTTTCCCCAGCGTAAGAAACCCATGCTCTTCCAAACTTACTTTGGCCTCAGATTTACAGTCATTCATGCTATTCCTTTTTATACTCCATCACGCCATTCACACGCACACCAGCACACCAACCTGTCCTTATTCTTGACAGTTCTGAATAGCACATGCCCTTCATCACCCATTTCAGGTCACAACGCTACCCCAACAATTTTTTGTTACAGGTATAAAAGAGTTTTTACATCCTACACCAGTAGTTCTTGTTCCTCTGGTTTGCTGGCTACACTCCTTGCATTACCCTGCAAATATCTCAGTTCTTTCACAAACGCCACACCCAGCTCTCTGGCTGTTTTATGGAGCGCAGCCTTTTCACCAATTACTTATCCAATTACTCTTCTCATCAAGCGGAATACTTTCCTTCTCTATGCTGTCCATCATTTTCCCCCTCTAGTATTCTTTATGTATGTTAGTCCCCTCTTCCTGCGTACAGACATGGCGACGAATCAAGTCTCTCCCACGCATCTCCTTTCATTTCTTAACTTAAAGCTCTTCTCATCATGTCAGGCCAGACAGTCCAGCGAGACATATACCCCCAACACAAAAGCAGAACCTATCTACTGAGAAATGTTACTATCATAAAATCCTCTTCCTACCCCTAATACCAAATATTCTTTGTAACTCCAGTCCTTAAGTCAACATCACGCCATTGCACCCTCCATTTGCACCCCACCCAACTTAAATTGCTGACTAATACACTAGCCAACAAGAGAAGACAAAAATACTGCTTTCTACTAATGTGGATGTTCCAATAGTCCCACAAGTGAAGCCTTCAGTGCTTTTTGAGTAAATCCAAATATTAACGTGACTCTGCTTTTCCCTAGCCATTGACTTCCATTAACCTCGGGAATTTTATTATGTTCCTAGTTTTTCACATTTGGCCAAAGTTAACTAAAAAGGAGGAAGAATAACAGCACAACTATAAAAGCACCTTTCTTTAGGGCATCCACATCATAAAGAATATCCTTAAACAGAGTATCAATGGCACAGCTTAATTTTCAATGTCAGAAGAAACTACCAGCAGTTTTTTCCCCCGCGCTGCAAATATAAACGCTCACACAAACTAGCCAAAAGCTTTCAAAAAGAGCACTCAACACATTCTTTTCATAATTTGTGCATAGCACGCACTGGGGAGATGGCTAACCATAGCACAGTTTCAAAGTTTGATTGTTAGATTTACTTCTCTAATTCCACCAGGAAATATGAATATTTAGAAGAGCTTCTTGCTTTAAAATACCAACGTTACTATTTTGTAACACCTCTCTAAAATAGCTCAAAAAGTCAGAATGATGACAGACTAAATGCCGTAATGATGCCGCCGCAAAGTTCCTGAGATTCTCTCACAAGCAAATTAAGCAGTTTAGTGGCAAAGCATTTCTTAAAACAGTTTTTGAATGTAATTTAGCCACACTGTAGAGATAAAAGTTTTGAATTATGCCACAGTTGAATTCATGCTTTCAGATTCCTGCTTCATTGCTCTTAGAAGAAAAAAAAAAATGGTTACAGGTCCCTTCACTTTGATGACACATAGAAAAAGAGTTGCTCTGGCCTGTTTGTCAAGAACAAATGAAAATGTTCAAAATTGTGATTATATATTCGTAATCAAAAATTTTTGTTTGCTTGTTGTTTTAAAGACAGCTCAGTATCCAGCAGCTTCAGCAGAGAACCACTGCTGGCGATAGGCTCCTGAAAGCCTACGATCACAAGAGTTTATGAGGAGTAAATACACCAGCTTGTTTGGCAGAACAAAGTTCTCCACTTAAGCACAAGAAGCAAAATCAGAACAGGGAGCAATAAAACACACTCACTACCTAAGTTCAACAATGTCACCCGGCACAGTTAAAGTGATACACTCATACAATCAAAGCAGTAATTCAGAATTTAACCACAGGCCTATGTGTCATTTTGGTTTAATTACAATATGATTTTTTCCTTGTCGTGAAAGTCACCTTTTACACAACAAACTCTCCTTAGCTCCAGGACACCTACTCAGACTGTAAGAATGGAAGGGTAATTCAGACAAGCAAAAAACTGTTTGTAGTGCTAGTTGCACAAAATGAAGAGAAGCCAACTCAAAGTTTGTCAGTAATGGGTACAGTTCTACCAAACAATCTCCACTTTCAAACAAAAATAAGCAAGCGATCTTAGAGTCAAAGTGCTGCTGCAAAGCAAGGTGGAGCTGGGATGAGCAGTCTTCTTGGCTTTACTCACCTGGACAGTCAACTTCATCACTCTCATCCTCGCAGGTGGGCCACCCATCACACTGCCAGTTGGAAGGGATGCACTGGATGGTCCCGCTCCGGCAGGCAAACTGTCCCGGCGTGCAGCGGAGCTCTAGGGGAGAAGAAAGGTGTGCTTTGTATGAAGTGTTATCTATTCTTGCAGGTCTGTACATATACTAATCATCCATCATGTAACGTATCACTGAAGTAATGGATAACTCAGCCTGTTAAGAACTGCTTCGTCTGAGATCACTTCCCATGTTTTAAACTGCATGTTTGTGGTTTTAACAGACTCGAGAGCCGGCTTCCAGTGCCTGGGACATAATTCGCTCAGTCATCCGTAGTAAAACCATCCTGATGAAGATAGCATGTGAGCAGCTATCATCATAGCGTTACCCATTTACTTCTTGTGGGGCACTGAGGACTACTTGTTCACTTTTCTCAGAACCAAAGTTCAACGAAAATACGCTTCCGTAGCTAAGTGCTAGATTACGCAATAAACTCAGAATCCCACTTCCATTCCAATCACCATGTATGCCAGGACCCAGTAGACTTGCGCAAATATCCAGCCTGATTTCGAGCCATTTCATAGAAGTATTTGTAAAACAATTACTATATCCATGAACCTGTTTTTACTTTCTAGCTTAAGCTTTTTTGTAGAGTTTCTCCATACGAACCCATCCTTTACAAGAACCTGTCAACACCTGCAAACATGCAGTTCCTGCCTCCGCAAGAGTACTGCCTACTTGTCATTATACTGCCAGACCTAATTAACATTATAAAAAGTACCTTTTTTTTTTTCCAAAGCTTTTTTATATCAATTCCTTTTATCAAATGCCAGAACCTAATAATTCAGCTTCATTTTGTGTCCCTCAAAATATTTTGAAGGGGAAGAAAATATCTGTCTAGACAGGTGAACAATTCTAAGCTTGTTTACAGATGGCAGGTCTGCAAGTCGCCATCAGCATCCGTAGGCTCACTGTCGCACCAGACCATCACCGTCCACCCTTCTTCTGGATGGTGGTTGTCAATCTTACCACAAATGTTCTTGAAGAACTCAGCACCTTTCCCTCTCAGCAAGCTACAATAATTCCAGGTAAGCTATGTCTACAGAATGAGCACTTTTCTTTCTTTTTTTTTTTAATGTATTTTAAAGTAAAACACACTCATTCCTGATTTTGAAAGAATCAATTAGGTAACTTGTTTTGCAGGGAGAAATCTCTAAAAGAAAATTTAAAATAGAGGTATGTATTGTCTCATCCACAGTTTACAACCTAAGAAGAGAGCTGTAATTGCAGTTGTTGCCTTCTTGAAACACACTAAACACACTTGATTTAGTCTAAACTAAATCTAAACTAAATCAAGACAGAGGTCACACTTCAATGTTCGGACGACATGACCAGGCATAATAAAACCAGTCATCCAGCACTCTCAATA
Source organism: Dromas ardeola (assembly GCA_013398915.1). NCBI lineage: Eukaryota > Metazoa > Chordata > Aves > Charadriiformes > Dromadidae > Dromas > Dromas ardeola. Next base: position 65,566 of record VYZM01015986.1, read on the forward strand.
AAAGCTGTACCCATACACCTGGTAATTGGTATAGGATATTGATAACAGGCTTCTAATTTGATGTTAGACTAAAATCCAGTTCTAGTATTGGTTTCTCTTCAAAACGCAGACCTGCTCTTCTAGAAAAATAAAAGCAGGCACATCCTCTTAGCAACTACCTACCCGGAGCAAGCATCCAGGTCACAAAATGGCTAAGAACTCCCGCAGACCTGCCAGACTACCGACGGCAACGACAGCAAGGCAAGAGTCTTCTCAACCATTTAGAATTTTCCTCAGTCCAAACAGCTAACAGTGAATGAGCACAGAGGAAATGTAAAAAAAAAAAAAAAATAAAAAAAAAATCTACCAGCTTAGGTCATAATGATCGTCCCCTCCCCCACCCCCCTAACAAAAACTGAAGTAATATATTTAGCCCAAAGTGGGAAAGGGGGAATAAAACCTTTTATTCTCCCTGATTACAGGAATAAAAGGTAAAGCTTCACTTGCCCAGTGTAGCGAGAGATAAAATTTAAAATCTATCTTTAAGCTAGGGGGGGTAAGGGACACACACGACACCCAAGCCAAGCAAACATAAAACCTCAAGCTGAAACTAGAACTATTCAAATTTCAAGTTCACAGAAAAGCGTTAACTCTTCAGTAAATCATTGCAGCTCCTTTCACCACATTTGCGCAATGTCAGCAGGCAGTGGAAGCTTTCTTAGAAAGTTCTAAAATCGCTGTTTTACATACAGAATTTACACTGGAGCCTGCGGTAGATATTTTAGCACCTGAAAGACTATCCTCAGCCCAGCTCCAGGTTTCCATTGCATCCACCTGCACTTATGGCAAAATTCAATTCAAAATTCAATACTTTAAATAAACTCTTAATTTTTTTACCGCTTGATTTTAATGCGGTCACGCACGTGCCCTGTGAAGGCGGCTATTCTGCACCCCTCTGGTTTCACAGGCAGCATCCACGAGGAAAGCACTACCAGCCGACATGCACATAGGAAAACCGGTAAAGAATACTTTTGTCTCTCTAAAATGTCATAAATGCTATTACTATTTTATGTACAATTACGTATGACTGGTTCAGGTAGAAGGATGACTCCATCCCAGTATTATGAGCATTAAAAAAAAAAATGCCAGTTACATGCTGTAATGTCATTACTTCCTGAGTTACAGACACTCCTCTCTGAAGAATGTGGATACGTGGAAGAGTACAAAACATTTCTATTAAAACACCACTCAAACCAGCAGAACAATTGTTCCCAATGGAAACCATACTATGTGAGATGCACTAATTATTTCAGACCAAGGAACACGAACTGCTACGCAATTCTATTGCAGAAGGGAAAAAAGCGACACTAAAAGAAATACTGCGAAATGAAAGTCTCCATATTCTGCAAACACCGCCAATAACACCTCCTGAGCCACCCAAACCCAGGGCCTCTATCCCCACGTGTTATTGAACTACCTAAATCATCGCGCAGCTTCTGGAAGAGTTTCATTGGAATTGTCTTGCTTCGGCGTGCTGCCTATTGTGGTTTAGCACAGAGAGAAACAAGATGCAAGTCATCTGAGAAAATCTAACCGCCTCCCTCACTTGTGCTCAAGGTGGCTTTGGACATACCCAGTGGCCTCCTCGAGGACTGATGCTGAAGATCAGCTCTTTCGGAAAGCCCTCACCATTGCTGGGATGCAGATTTCTACCAAGGCCCCACCACTGGCACACCGGTGGGCTGTCACCCGGCCGAGACACAGCAGCAGGCGGCAGCTCAGGAACCGCCAGCTGAGAGCAAGGGCCACCTCCCGACACCATCCCTCGACCTGTGTGCCTGCATCAAGGCTCCCGCAGCAGAGCACATCATCTGGCCAGGGCAGCAGCCTTCAGAGGTTAAATACATACATAAAAATAGAAGGAAGCCTATAATGAACCCATGAGATACTCAGCCAAGGAACAGAGAATGCGAGGATGCACAGGAGAGGTGCTAGTCTCCATAGCCCTGTCAAGCATTTCATTTCAGTAGCCTATTTTTAAGTAAAAACATCAGAAAAATAAAAACATTTCAAGCCTGTCTCTTTACAGGCAAGTCGTACCGCCGGCAGCAGAACAGGATTCACGAGGACATACAAGCACTAGCAAACAGCAGTGCAACACAAAATAACCACCCATCTTTCCCGAAATGCAAGTGATCACTTAACGCAGTCAGACTTCGTACTTTCCAGGAGCGTGGTAAATAAAAAATGTTTTTTCACCCATATAAGATTTCCAGTTCTTCAAAAGAATAGCAGAGTTTCAAAAATACCCATCCCACTTCTGTCCCTAAAGTCCGATATCCCATCATAGCTATTGATCATAACTCACGGCAAGGAAGTATGAGGAAGAATCTTAAACTATCACCTCCTAGCAGCACTAAAAAGACGTATTTCCCACCAGCTGTTGAAGCAGAAACATTTTGTATTTTCAATATTGTTAGAAAATATGTAATAGCACAAGCTCAGCCACAAGCAAGCAGCTGTTGCAGCAGAGGCACCGATACAACACTACCTAACGGCATCAACAACTGCCTAGGAGTGAAAAAATAGAAATAAAACCACCTCCAGCGTTCACGTACAATGTGAGGAGTTACATCAGCAGTATTATGATTCACATATGAAATTCTAACATAAAAGGCTTCTTTTTCGTTTAACGATCAGATGCAGCCTTGCTACACTACAGCACAAAATTTAGTAGAACTGAAATCTCATTTTAGAGCCATTAAATTCATCTGGCATTTGCTGGAAAGAAGGGAGGCACGTAAAACACTGCAAATAGCAGCAATTGTAGTTTTTGCACTATACATAATATAAACTTCCAAAGCATCACGAAGTTCAAGCAGTGTGAGAACGTGAAAACACTTCAAGCAGCAAGGTGTCATTATACAGTCTCTTCGCTTCACCGTCTCTAAGTGCTTCTACAAGGTTAACCCTCAACGATCTCGCCAACCACCACATCCTCCTCCCACTGCTTACAATGAAGTACAGAAAAAATGACACAGCTTGCCAGAGGCTGCAGATAAGATGAGCCTACGAGCAGAAGTCAGCTCTCCTGACCACGCTCCCAGGCTTTCACAACACCAACGTGTTTCTTCCCTAAAACACAACCAGCACACTCCTACACGAATGAACATTTGCCTTTCAGAAATACCATCAATTAATAACAGTGGACACTCTGGTAACACTTCACTTGTTCTCTCTAGCCACAGTTTATTAAGAGCTACAAATTGGCCAGAGGCAGCAAGAAACTCCATAACTTTTTATAAAAAGAGAAGAAAAACTGAAATCAGGTTCAGACCACGTATCAGTTCTACAAGCTTAATATATAACCCAAGATAAAACTAACTGTCTGGTGAAGGCTAAAAAAACCAATACCGATTTGTTGGGACAAACAGATAATATACCCTGCCCAGGGGTTGGGACAGACAGATAATATAACCTGCCCATGATTCACTCACCTGAAAGAAGTCTTGCCAAAGCTAGTCGTGGACCTGTAATTTGAAATTTAAAAGAAAACTTACAAAACAGTTGGACGCTTAATTAAACACCAGAAATAACAGGCAAGATTATAAATAAATTTAAACAATGCCACAAGAAACAAGAAGTCTTCATGTCCTTTAGCTGACAAATACCATTTTTCTAAGTTAGTGACTAAACAGACAAGATTTTTGACTAATACAAAAATCTAAGTTTCACACGGGAAAAAACTAAGTTTTCAAGGTGGTTGCTTACACTCTTACAGAAGGCTTTTGTTCCAAAGATTTTGCCAATTACACGTTGAATGCCAGGCATTTCGCAGCACTCATGACTTATTTCAATATAGGGCTCAACTAGCTTTGTAAAGAGAATTTCAAGTGTGCTAATTTCCAGCTTTTCTATTACATACTCAAAATAGACATTCACAACAAGCATTATCCACAGGAAGGACTTCATGTCAGATGAATAAAATAGACACCCACCCTGCTTTAATTTCCAGCCAGCTTCACATGGTTGATAAAACACCTTTTTGCCATTACAAAACGATCCAGGAAGCCCTTTCAGGGTTAATCACCTCGTGGAACTGGGAACGTTTTCCTTCCCCAGCCTGGCAGCGCATCCCTCCACAGCAGACGCGCACCTGCTCAGCAAGCTGCCCCGGGCGTTACACTACCCACAACCTGCATTTTCTGCTTCATTTTAAGCCTTTCAGAGGTATATTTGGACTAGGACACCTCCTGCTTGCATTTAAACTGAAATTAATTTCTTATTCATCTTCCCCTTTTTTATGCAAAAAATAAGGGATAATTAGTCACTCAAAACAATTGTTTTATTTGAAAGAAAGGCAGGGAGGATCTATATCCGCTATCCACTACTTTTCAATACAGTAAATCTCATTTTAGAGCTTCCAATATCAAATCAAGACTGTAATAGACACACGAGACAGAGTGTTGATTCAATCCAAGCTCACCTTGCTAGTCCTGCTTTCTGAATGAATGTGACGAGCTGGCAAGCTTCAGATCAAATGAAGCTATTGTCTGTCCACATTAATTTTAAGTCAGATCAGCTATGGTTTGTCCCCCTGCAACCAGAAAGGTTGCATGCTCCAACTAGCTCAGCAGAAACACAGTTGTACAGATCCAGTATCAATTAATGTGGAATTGGGGCCTCATAACAGTAGTCTGTCAATGAAGCTAGAACATCTACTAATGCGTTTACTTTATTTTTTTAAATATTAGCTCTAACAGAAGGCGTTTTCTGATATGCTGGGATTACACACACCTCCTCAGAAGCAGAATAGCTAATTTCAGCCTTGTGCCACCAAAAGCTGCCCTGTGAACAGAGTTGGGACCTCCACCTCTGTACCTTAAGAACAGACCCGATTACTGACGCGAGTGACAGCTCTGACCCCGAAATGCTGTACCAGGTCCCACCGCCACAGTGGTAAGAGAAGCAGCCGGGGTGGAAGGAGCTCTCGGGAATGGGCAAAAACCAGCAAGCTGTAAAAACTTCTGCCAAGTGAGAGAAGCCAAGTGCCTGTGGACTTCAAAAAAGCATCCTTCTGGTCTACAAGCACTATTTACTCATCAAAACGCTTCTGCAAAGATAAGCACTGGTGGATAAACTAGAATGCTTTGATACTGTCTTCACAGGATTATTTATCCTCCTTCAAGACAGAGATATAAAAGGAATTCAGCCCGAAGAAATGCTACATCCACTAAAAATGCCAGAGGCCCTGCCTCTGATACATATAATAAACGTCTCCTGTAAAGCATGAGGTGAACACATCAAAGTTTTCAAAATCTAAATTTCAACCTTCTATTTGCAAGACACTGAAGTTTATGATTACAGGAACCAGTGGAAAAAGGAACCCCAGAAAGCAGAAACGTATCCCTGACAGAAGATCCCCCTTACTTACAAGCCACATGTTCCTAACTCTGATAAATAAACCACTGGTGGTACAAAACACCTGCTGTCTTGGCAATTCACAATGTAAAAGGTACAGATGAGAAGCCAAAGCCCTAAACTAAAGCCTCCAAAATATAAGTTTCAATTCAGGAGAGTGCTTTGATACAGAAATTAAACTCAGTGACTGAAAACACTGATTATTAAAGCTTGTGGTGTTCTAGTTGCAATGACTTAATTTCTCTTTAATAAAGAGATTCACCACTCGGCAAAGTCTGATACATTAAGATACTCTTGTGGTAGCTAAGACTACGAATATATGTTACATTTTAGCATTTACATAGCCAGTATAGATTTCAATTTATTTCAGTTTTTAATACAAAGAAACGCCACTTTTCATTTGCCACACTAATTGTTTGTTCTTGTCTGCTAGGCTTCATTTGTATGGAAATTAGAATTTGATTAACGCACAAGCCCAGCATTTAATGTTATTTCAATTATAAGCTATTACTCTGAAATGCATGTTATCGGCAAAGATTGAAGTACACGGTTTGGTTTTGTACGTAAGCTTTTAATGAACAATGGCAGTTTTGTCTGTACCTCACGTGTACTTTGCTTATTTTGGTCACATTTCTCAAGGTTGGAGCTGGTAGATCTTCATTTTTTATTTACAGACAGAAGGAAAACCAAACACAAAAATACTTCCTGCTTTCTGGGTGTAAGTCCCTCATTGTCCCAAACCAGATGAACCAACCTGTAAGAGAATATTCTGCTCAGATTTCAAGAGGCAATTACAGCTATCAAAAGCTGATTAAGCATTAACAAAAACCCTTAACTACAAGTGCTTAGGCCAGTAACTCTTCTTATTCAGATTTTAACTTGTCCAACAGGTCTTTCTTATATTTTATAATACTAAACCTACCTACTTATATTAAGACCTGTACCTACATGTTGCAATATTGTTTCGTATTTTAACACATTTAAGAATAAATTTATGAAAATTGAAAATTGCTTTTTTCTTGAATCCCTGTTTCTATGTAACCTGACCCATGCTGAAGTGTAGGAGCGTGACCAGACCCTAGTGCCTTCAGCAAGAAGCCAACCCCCCTAAGACCTTAACTCCTGGAGATTTTGCCCAACAGCAGTGCCTGCAAACAAGTATCACAAACACAACAACAGGAGCACCACACCCATCATCATCACAAACACACATACAGCTCCCTATCTAATATTTATGCTCAAGAGGAAGCATAACACAACCAATATTTCTCGAGGCTGGTATTTGCTGAAGTAACAGAAACTTTAAAATGTTCTTAATATTCCCAATACAACAATACCACAATGTTTTTTCTTAATTTCATCCTCAGCAGATACGTGAAAAAAACCTGTCCTTAAGCAAGTCCTCTGCACTCGACAGGCAGTTTTCACACCACGGACTCCTCCCAAGTGCAGAGGTGAAGCTCACCAGAGCAGGTACCGCATCTCACACAAAACTCCACAAAGGGCAGGACTGTCCTGCCCGGCCTCCGCGCCCGGTGGCCAGAAGGCTGCTGCGGAACAAAGGGGTTTCAGCGACAGAGAAGCCAACTACAAACTTGGGGATGCTCTGACCCAGTCTTTGAACAGGTTTTGTTATTTTTAGTTTGTCTCTACAGTATCACTGATCCCACGCAAAGGCTCTGCTCTCAGGCAAGCAAGGCCTTACCTAAGTGGTGCTTCCCCTCGGCTCCAGATCAGGGAGAAATTTCACTATCCATTCGTCTCGCAGCAGGTTTCGTTATGCCACTTGGTGAATCTTACTTCAATTACATGGTTTTAGACTTATCCTTACCCCACCCACTGCTGCACTCAGTGTAGCAGAGTGAGCACAAACAGTACTTTATAACCAAGCCACAGTAGGAGAAAAAACAGATTATGATAACACCACCTTATTTTCGGAGAAGAAAACTATCTGTCAAGCTCCCAAGTCACCATCAGACAATTATCCATTCCAGGATTATTAAAGTTTCTCAATAAAATTGGTTCTGTTTACTGTTCTTCAAATTAAAAGCCTACAGAAGAACAGAGCACACAGTTCCACATCCGATGCAGGGCTCAGCTGTTCAGCTGCGCTGCGGAAAACACGCCTCATCGTTAAGCCTTGGGTCACAGAATCCCAGAGTGACAGGGGTGGGAAGGGACCTCTAGAGAGCATCTCGTCTGGGTCAGGCAGCTTCAGTCCGTCATGGCCCCGCGTGTGCAGGAGGGGACGAAAGCACAACGGCACAGAGCCCAGGACACCAAACACAACCCACAACTATTCTCAAACTTAACTCCCGCTCCCGAACATTAGAGATTCTGGAGTTACAATCCCATTTGGTAGGAACGCACCAGTTCCAAAAATAAATAAATAATACATATTGGAGGCATCAGCATTTTCTGCATGACAGTTTCATGAAGTAATTAAAATTGTGACAGCACTCCAGCTGAAAACTGTAAATCCTTAATGAGTAACTCTAATGAACATTCTGTATTACTCGGGGTTCTGTCACAGTAAATTATGCTAGATGAGGATTTCAGAGCACGGTAAGGAACGCTGGCAGTCCCCCGCCCCTCGGCCCCTCTCATCGCTATCACACCTACACTCCGCACGAGCCTGGAACTGACCCAGTTCCTCCTTGCTCACAAGCGTCATTCACTGCAATTCATTGTCTGCTCTTTGTCTGGAGGGCAGACTCAGCGCCAGTAACAATAATAAAAAAGGAAAAAAAAATAAAAGAAAAAAGCTAAGGCCATGCAAGAGACCTGGCATTCAGCCAAAGCAACAACATCAGAGCTTCTTGAATGGGAACCCTGGCTATGATTTCCTAAGACTCAGAAAATACAGACTTTGTGCTTTATGAATGTGGACACTTATTCCTAAGACTTAAACAGAAAAAATATATTTCCCTGTTCCCCAGTACTGCTAAAACCAAACAGAAAACAAAACTTGCTACTTGAACTAAGCCAAAAGAATACTGTGAATGAGACGATGCAGCATTCCAGACTGAAAAACAGTTTCTCTTCATAGCAGTGAGGTACCAGCTAAGCAACAGGCTTGCATTTTTTTCCCCCTAAGAAACTGGTATATTACGATAGTAAGCAAACAGGCAGAAGGGAAAAGCAAAATACAGCACTGGCACAAACAAAACCAAAGCCATGGGTACTCGGGAACCTTTTAATACAGCTCAAAATTAAAGCCTACAGTTCCTCTATACTAACAGCCTTGTTCAGGGCTTCAGGTGTTTTGTACAGCCTTAGGTGGGACTTAAGTGTCCTACTGCAACAGTGACAAGTGACCTAAACCTGGGCAGCACCACGGTTTTGACCTTTCCCTTAAAGCCCAAACAGCAGGTGGATCAGTGAAAGTACCAATCACACTTCACAATTAAATTCACTAACCAATTTTAAATAAGCTTGAGAAAGAAGCCAAGCGCAGAAAAATGCAGTGTGCAGTGCAAGTTTTGGAAAGCCAGCAGCACAAGGGAAGGAAACGACGATGGCCTTGAACTTCAGAGTGCAGGAAAGCCCCGCACGGGTCGCACCGCGCAGCAGCGGCCAGCACATCTGCACGCCGCGCTGTCACCGCAGGGGGGGCCTTCCCAGCCGGCAGGGAAGTGGTGAGCTGGGGTAACCGAACCCTTGCACAACTGTCCTGGTTTGAGGTAAAACAGAACCAATTTTTCTGTTCAGTAATTTTACTTTTTAGCTCAGCCTCTTCTAACTAACCGAACTCTCTGAAACTAACAGCATATTGTGCAGACACTGGTCGTTCTCAGAGTGAGAAGACCTGATTATTTGTCATTTATGCCAAGGAATGGTGTGCAGAGAGGCTCCTGCTTATATTTATTGCTATAACAAGCAAGGTCAGCTCACTTTGTTATCTGCCCCGTTGGAGGGTCGGCAGTGGAACAGCGTAGAGGGGTGGCACCTGCAGGGAGGAGCACAAAGGACAAGGGATCCCAAACTGACCAAGGGGGTATTCCATCCCATCAGCATCATGCTCAGGATAAAAGGGATCCAAGGGGCAGCCTCTTTCTTCAATGGCCAGTGCCTGAGGAGGACTCTGTTCGTCTGCCTTTGATCCTGATCCGAGCATTCCCAAACCCAGATCTGGAACCCACTTTTCGTCCATCACCGAGTCCAGTCTGGGACTTCCCCAGTGCCTCCCAGTGGCATGATCGTCACCTTGGGAGCTTGATAGGGTTTTTTTATGTATTGTATATATTTCATTATTTCCTTTTTATTATATTAATAATATTTCATTAAAGTAGTTTAGTTTCTTCTAAACCCATAAGTCTCTTTCTTTCCCTCCTCTCCCCCGGCACAGGGGTGCGGGGAGAGCAACTGTCCTTCGTCTCAGTGGCCAGTCCAGCGGAAGTCACGACAGACACCCAGCTTCCTCACGGCAGAGGACGTACTGTGGACAGACAGAGGGGACATGGGGAAGACATGGCCTTACTCCATCAGTGGTGTCAGGCAAGGGTAGACACTAGAGCAGAGGAAGTATACGGACAAGCCCATTAGAGTCCAGGTTTCATTAAACCCCACTACTTACGAAACATGCTTGTGGATGCTCGGCAAATAGCACTATTCCTCTCACAGAATTTAAATACGGTCACGCACACAACATATTAATTCTCCCAACAAATGCAGCAGCAGAAAAAAAGTCCATTAAGAACAACATTAGTAGTGAAATACTCAGCAAGACATCAATTCTGTCCAGAAAAGAGCACCACAAACAGCACTTTCTCCCTTACCATCCATATGCCCAGGTCGGGACGACAGATTATCCCACAGACAGTATTTACACTGACAGGACTGTCTGGGTACCGCAGCTTAGCTACTTCTAGTTTCCATCCCCAGCCTCACCTCAAACCTTCACCTTCCTTTAAACACATCTTTTATGACAAGATCCCCATACTCCATTGCATCCAAATACTCTAAAATCTTGTATTATTGTACACATACTGTTCCTGCTCATTTGCAGTTTTTCCACAAAGGCGGGGTCATTCTGAACAAGGAAAAAGCACCAGGTTCTCAGCTCTGTCTTCACAAGATTTCAGCATTACCTGTACCTCTTTCCTCCCAGAAGGATCTGCGCTGGTCCTTCACCAGTACAGTCTCCAGTGCCTTTCAGAGTCACCCCAGGATGTTCTGATCTACACAGTGGTGCCAGCAACTCCGGACAGACCAGTCTGGTAATCAGAAGTATTTGAATACCAGGAATATTTCTTCCCCCCCCCCCCCCCCCTCTCTCC
>VYZM01015986.1:91471-104502 GCA_013398915.1 Dromas ardeola
GAACTTGCTGAGGATGCACTCTGTCCCCTCGTCCAGGTCGTTGATGAATATGTTAAACAATACTGGTCCAAGTATTGACTGGTTACAGGCCTCCAACTCAACCCTGCTCCATTAATCACAACCCTCTGGGTCCTGTCACACAGCCAGCTCTCAATCCACCTCACTGTCCCCTCCTCTAGTCCACACTTCCTCAGTTTCCTAAGGAGGATGTTATGAGAAACAGTGTCAAAAGCCTTGCTGAAGTCAAGGTAGATGACGTCTGCTGCTCTGCTCTCATCCAGCCAACCAGTTATAACATCATAGAAGGCTATGAGATTGGCCAAGCATGATCTACCCTTGGTAAATCCATGTTGACCACTTCCAATAACTTCCTGTTCCTGAACGTGCTTGGATATGTCATCCAGAACGAGTCGCTCCATCACCTTCCCAGGGACGGAGGTGAGACTAACCGGTCTGTAGTTCCCTGGGTCCTCCTTCTTGCCCAGAAGGCCTTCGAATTCTTGCCTTCGAATCATCGAAGGAGGAGATGGAGGAGATCAGACACCAGGCTTGACACACACACAACCTGCTTCTGTACATCCAGCCCTTATCCCAACTTCTCTCCATGCTCCTGTGCTTGTTCTTCTCTAATCCCCAGCTCCTCCCCAAATAATTGTTATTTAGCCAGTTCAGTCCTTAAAGAACATCTCTGAAAGCACAGAAACATTACTCAATGGATTCCCTTTGCATTCATTCATGAGTACCCAAGAATAATTTTTTTGCTTAAAGAAAAAACTTAGCCTTCAATTATTTCTGAACTAAAAATAGCAAAAATTACTAATTTCTTGCAGTCACAATTCCTAGCAATGCCATGTTGATAACTGATTTTTATGAGGTGCACTATAAAAATCGAGTCCTTTGGAAGGGTTTTTCACAGCCAGGGACAGGAGCTTTGGAAGTGGCAGTGGAAGCCGCGCCAGAGGAAGCTCTCCAGCAAGACAAACACAGCACCAAAGACCCCACACCTTACGGGAGGCTGCAGGCACCGCTCAAAGAGTTGTATAAGCTTTTCCACAGATGTTCCCTGGGTAGAACATCACCTGATTATAGCAAACGTCAAGCGTCGTTACACAGGCTGTCTTGTGCTCAGGCGTGGTGCAAGCGCACACAGCTGGCTACGCCTGCTCCTGCTGGAAGGCGCTCGGTGCTTCTCCCGGCTGGGTCACGCCGCACAGGGCTCGTCCCACACACAAAGGTCGGCTCATACCAGAACCACCGCAGCTCTGAGTTTTATGTATGGTTAAAACTGCTTTTTGTGGTTTTTTTTGGCTAATTATAAACATTAGCTAAAAGTTTCAAAGAATGTGAGGAAAAAAACCAAACAGAAGCCCAGTCTGCCTTTCAGATGTATCACTTCTGTTCTTCAGAACAACAGTCATCTATGCTGGTGGACGAAGCAGGATTGTCCCTAGCCCCTGCGTTGTGATCAACAACATCATCAAGTCTTTGGAGTCACACACATGGCAGCTGTATAAACAAAAAGCTGAAATCAAGGCGAAACAAAAAGCCCCAGAGGCTGATTACAGCGAAGCAATCAACATGCAACCCAGTAATCCTCTGAGCACTTTTGAGGAAGGTGTTGGTGCGAGCCTTTCTCAAGAGCAGCAGAAGCTGGAAGTCAAAACATGACTCCCTCACCAAGGAAGGGTTTAAGAAAAAGCCAGCTGCAGAGCACGGAAAAGCAGCCAATCAAGATACAAAACGGAGGGGCTGGATGAACAACAAGAGGATTAACTTAAGAGAAGTCACCTCCTTCCCCTAACAAGCACATGAAAAAAAAAAAAAAACATGACAAAAAAACCCCAAACCCAAACCAGTTCTTGAACACAGCCCTGGCGAAGATGAGAAAAAGCAGCATCCCATCCCTTTTGAGGGAAGCTGGCTGAAGAGGAGCAAGGCCACCGCACACCAGAAGTAAGCCCACGGGGGGGTTGAAAGATCATCTGAGACATACAAAAAGATGACAGACAAAATTTCACCTGACTGACACGAATAAGTATAAAAAGACTTAGGTACGTTTTACGAAAGAAAAAACATTTAAGCTACTTCCATCCTGTTAGCAAAACTAAATATAGGGATCATTTTATGAAGAAGGCAGAGCGCAACTGATGTCTCTCAGCAACTTGATGTTAAGTTTTGCCCTGGGTGACATTACCCGGTAGCTTTATAGCAGGACCAAAAGGTCCTTCCAAGTGCCCGCGCAGGGGCGGCTGCCTGTGACATCACACAGCGGCCAGTGCCGGGGTGCCACCCGCCCTCCGCGCCAGTGCCACGGTGGCCAGCATGGTGCGTGGGCACCCCAGCTGCCACCACGCATGATGCGCACCAGCACCCACTCATGCAGCTCCCCCCAGCTCTCCCACCATGGATGATGCTGTGGTGCTTGGGAAGAAAGGCTACAGCCTGAGTGAGACCCTCGGAGAAGGCTCTTACGGCAAAGTGAAATCTGCCTACTGCGACCGGCTGAAATGCAACGTGGCCATCAAGATAATCAACAAGAAGAAAACTCCTCAGGACTTCCTGGAAAGATTTCTCCCGAGGGAAATAGAAGCTTTGAAATGTTTGCACCACCCCTCAATCATCAAAACCTATGAGATTTTTGAGTCATCAGCTGGGAAAGTGTACATCGTGATGGAGCTGGGGGAAAAGGGAAACCTCCTGGATCACATCAAGATCACAGGAGCTATGAAAGAGGACATCGCTCGCATCAAGTTCAAACAGTTGGCTTCTGCCGTCAAGCATTGCCACGACTCGGACATAGCTCACAGGGACCTGAAATGTGAGAACATCCTTCTCGATGAAAACCTCAACATCAAGCTGTCAGACTTTGGCTTTTCCAAATCCTTGTCTCGGGATGAAAACGGAAAAACTATTCTCAGCAAAACCTTCTGTGGGTCTGCTGCATACGCAGCCCCCGAAGTGCTGCAGGGCATCCCTTGCGACCCCAAGATTTCTGACATGTGGAGTCTGGGTGTCATCCTGTATACAATGGTCTACGCTTTAATGCCATTTGATGATTCCAATGTCAGGAACATGATCTCTATTCAGAAACAACACAGGATTCCCTTCCCCAACTCAAAACACCTGACGGTAGAGTGCAAGGACCTCATTTACCACTTGCTCCAGCCCAATGTGTCTCAGAGGTTGTGCATAGACGAAGTTTTGAAACACTCATGGTTGCAGACTCCAAAATCCACCATCCCGTCCCCTCTGCCAGCTGCAGAAGAGGGTGAGCATTCCCAAAACCTGTGCGAACAAAAGCCTGAGCACACGCTGCAAACCAAATCCTATTCTACAGAATGGGAAGGAGAAGAGAAAGAAAAGGGAACCTCCCGAGGATGGTGAACTGGTGGGTTTTCAGCTTCAGCTTCTCTGGACACTTTCAGAAATAGTCCTCGTCTTTTGCTTTACGAAGTCTAGCAACAGAAGACAAGGTGCATCTGCTGAGGTGAATGAACAGCTTAACACCACTATTCTGAAAAGACCTGCCTCTGATATGGTTTGCGGGGTCGAGAAGTGAATGTCAAAACACATTGCGAAGTTTCTTTCGGCGCTGCTGACATTTAACAGCCCTTACACTCACGTTTCTCCAGTTCCTGACTACACCGGCTGCAGACTTCACGCGTGCATCAACCACATTCTAGATTCAGTAAGAGGGCAGGTTATTAGGAAGTGTGAACTGATGTCTGAAACTGTATGCATACTGTTTTCATAGTGTACCACCTCTCTTGACAGGCCCACTGTACGTTCAAGAACATCAGCTTAAACACCACTTAAATTAAAGGAAACCCTCTAAAATTCTGGGTCATGTCTCAGTATACACACGGTTGTATCCCCTCTTCTGCAAAGCACAAAACCAAAGAAGTTTGACAAGCTTGAAGAAAGTCCAGTTAAACATTTTAGGAAGGCTTACCACATTTTATAAATAGACATATCTGTACAGAAACGTGTTTAAATGCATTGCCATCTTAAAAAGAGAAATGTATCTTTAAAAAATTATCGCCATTTTCCAAAAGTCCAGAATCTTTTCTGCCACTGCAGGAAGGATCCTTTTGCTACAGCAGCCCTATGCATCCCACCTATGCAGCTCAAAGGGAAGTTATACCACAGCAGGAGAGACTCTGCTTCCAAAAAGCACATCACAGGCTATTTTCACTATATAGTCTAGAGTAATGCTGGTCCCAGGTCTCGTAACTGCTGGCTTCCATTCTGGCAGCTGGATCTAGACACCGCTTACTACCCACGGCTCACAACATCCAGTTCACAGACCGCCGAGCACAGCCAGTTCACTATCGCCTTGCTGGTGACTGGAATATTCAGAAGAAATCAGATGCCTTCCTTCTTTTCGGAAGCTGCAGTAAATTGTCTGTGATGGACGTAGTATCCTGAGATACCGGCGTCTGAGATACTGTTCTAGGTTGCAGGGTGCTCGTGGGTGTATGAGGCCCATTTGCTGGGGTCTTGTAACCAGGGGTTCCCGTGTGGGCTGGGGAAGGAGTATAGCTGGCTCGCAGGGCTTTGTCGGTATATTTACTTGCAGTCCTGTTCACTAGTCTTTGCAAAGCTGGTGACATTGCTGGGCTCAGTCCTTTTGGAGTGAGGCTGGAATAGAATAAACAGTTTTAAAAGATTTTGCAGTAAAAATCTGCCATTTATCAGGAAGAGCATCAATGCGTCCACAGGCGACCTTGGTGTCCGTTTCCCCCACAGACCAGGCCCACTGGCTGCAGAAGTCACTCTCCCTGCAGCCAAATGCAGCCTGACTCTCTAAAGAGAGAAGTGACAGAGAAACCTCCTACAGTCCTCCCAAACCTGAGTGGCACTGCCTGCCTTTTCCTTCAAGCCTGTTCTGTCCTTCCCATGACCCAGCCAAGCAAACCTTATCATGTCTCCTCTTTGCAATGAGGCAAGACACCGATTCCAGATGCGTTGCTGGGTGGCTGCAGGGCAGAACAGTAATGCTGACAAGAGGGAGTATCAGGGACAGCCACCGGTTTCCAGAAACTTTTAGTTTGACTGCATTTCTTCCAGCTTCCAGTACTCTAATCATTCGCTGATTGAAATCTCATCAGAAAATACCCATCCCCAATTCTCCTGTCAGAAGAGACGTCTCACCTGGCCAAGTTTTCTGTCACTTTTCGAAGGGCCTCCTGCTTCTTTGCTCGGTTTTTAGCTGCCACTTCATTGGCCATCTTGAGTCCTAACCTCTCACGGCGCCCAGGCTCCAGGATCTATAAATACATCACAGAGTTCACTCGCAAAGGCACTCATACGAGTGCTGCATGAACGAGTTAAAGCACCTTCACAGTTGGATTCCAGCCTACAGGGATCTAAACCAGGGAGAAGTGGGGTCAGCCCACACCTCTCTGCTGCTATATAAAAGCCAGAGTGGACGCAGAGACACCTTCAACCTGCCTAAGCAAGTAACAAAAATGGTAAAACCAGTTCAGTGAAGGAAGCGGCCATTATCTCTGGCATTTCCTCCTGCTGTCTCTTCTAGACAAACAATGTCACCTGTGTCTTGCCTGGCCTGGCCTGTAGCCAGCCAGCTCTCAGGCAAACACAGACATTGCTAAACAGCAGGAGAACCAGTCAAGGGCTTCAGAGTCTGACAAAACAGAGGCACGTAGAGCAAATTACACCTTTCTTAAACTAAGTCTCAGACAACTCACATTCAGTGACACCAGCAGGAGCTAGGTGGCATGCAGGGTCAGGTGCCATTAGCAAAGCCAGAGCACCTTTTCTACTCTCAAGTGATACACCTGCCTCAGGCTGTGACAGCCGGAAGAGCAAGACAGAGGGAAATCCGACAATTTCTACCCATTCATATATTCATATATTCAAAATCAGAGAAATCAGGCGTCTCTTCGGCTTCCTCTGAAAGCCCCTCTGTCTGGGCCCATCATCAAATATTGAGTCCCACCCTCCTGCCAACAGTGTGTGTTCCACCTCGCATATATTCCACCAAGTAGCTTTCAAGTAGAGCCATGTCCACCTCCACCCTCCAAGCAGAACCTAGATTGTTACTCTCAACGGCAGGGAACACAGCCCAGAGATGCGTCACACTCACACAACAGTGTTAATCTATTAGTTACTCACTTGCTTTTCCCTTCTTAGTCCTCCCTCCACTAAAAGAATGACATGCAGACTCCCGACATGAAATACCTTGAAGGCTGGTCCAGGCGTTCTGTCCACATACGGCGTTTCTGACCCTTCTAGACGCAACGGGGTGCTTTCGATTTCACCCCATGTCATAAAAGGAGACTCATTCACACCTTAAAAATAAATTTTAAAAGTCATGCTCATGTAAGACATTTGACTATTCGATCACCACAAAAAAATCCAGAGAAGCTAATTAAGAAATGCAGCAAATTCATTGACACACAAAGGACCTCCTCCACTGCAGAGGAAATCACAGCCAATGTTGAAATGTGGTTCCCATTAAAAGGGCACGACCTTAAACTCACAGGATTGCCTGTGGCTGTGTCACCCTCTAGGTTACAACACCCCAGCACTGTCCTTTCCATGTGTTTATTTTTCCATTTGGTGAGCTTTTGCTTTGTGACGCTTTTATTTTTTCCTCTACTGTACTAGTCTTCCCCTTTGCTATTGTATGAAAGCTCCTCCAACACGGGGAACAATTTAAAGGCAGGAAAACAAAGAGCCTAAGTCACTGGCCAGAAAATCCTGCTGTCCAGGGTTTGGAAGAGGGATTTACAATGGAGAAAGGAGGTGTGCTCCAAATGCCACCTACAGGCTTTCCGCAGGAAAAGCCTCGGTATGTTCACCTTTTAGCATAGTAACAAAAGACAGGGAAACATAATGCCTGGTGAAAAAGAGCTAAAAATTCAGATACCACTTTTCAACTGGAAGAAAAATAACCAGTTTGTTCTAACTGAAAGTATCCTGTGGCTAATACATCTGAACAAAAGGAATCTATAATACAGAAGTGTGTTCAGACAAAGGAAGAACCTAGAAAGCAGCAGACCTGGAGGAAAACAGCAGGTTACACTGTGAAGGAAGGGAGATATGCCACATCCCTATGAGCCAGGCTGTACCATCATTCAGCAAACTACTGGAGACACTGACACAAATGCTCCTCGTTTTGAAAAACAAGCGCCTGAACTCATTGGAAGGTTAATGTTCGTGAAATGTTCGAATTCTTATCTTTAAGCTCTAGAGAAGCACCACCCAGGGCTAAAATAAGCAGCCACAGCACCCCAGTTGCCTAGGAAGGCTCACCGCCCTCTAGATGATTCCCAAGCAATGGCACAGCAGCTTGCCCAGAGCCTCTCAGGCACAGCGTGACTTCTCTTGCCAGTGTACTGGACTAACGTTCAAGCACTGCATCGAGCTGGCATACACGGTACACAAGAAAAGTCATCAGCTCATGAGACATATACAGATAGAAGGTTTACTTCCTTCTCTAAACCAATGACACCCCAGTGTTGAACAGACAGAGCATCAAAATAAGCGCAGTAGCAGTTCTCTTACATCAGAAAAAATAAGAAAACCCTCTTACCAGGCGCAGGAGAGGGTGTAGCCACAAATCCATATCCATTCACTTTTGGAGACTCTTGGGGTATCAGTTCTTTCCCATCTGGCCCCACTTTGCCCTGTTTGTACTGAAATAAAAAAGACAGGATCATTCATGTGGAGAAAGGTGTGAGTCAGCTGGATCTAGCACGCACACACAGTTGTCCTGGTTGATAAACAACACCAGAGGGCAGAGTCTAACAAGGTTTTAGTCAGAAGTAGTAAAATTATCCAACCTGAGCGTTGAGGGCTGCAGCTTGTTGGAGCTGTGATTTGCTCACGGCTTGGCTAAAAGGGTCCTTCACAAAACGGGTGTTTCGATGGACAACTTCCCTGGGCTTCTTGAATACATCATCCTCATCAGGTACACCTTGAAAAGCAAAAAGGTTTTAAGGAAAGGGCTCAGGTAACACTCGGCAGCGTGCTCTAAAGCTACCGACCAACACGACACTTGCCACACATTCCTACACAACACAGAATCCATCAGCAATTGCAGTGTGTATCTCTAGCAATTTAAAACAGTATTTGCACAAGATAGATGTTTTGTAACACCTGAAATGTATAAATTAAGATCAGATTTTAATTTTTTTTTAAAAACAGTCAACAAGACTTTATTTTCTCTACTTGTTTTGCAGAAACTACCAATTGTACATTTATAGCCAAAAAAAACCCTGCATTTACCAAATGATACAGTTTTCTATAGCAACCAAGGGACAAACAAGCCCAAGCAGCAGTCTTTGAGCAGATGCAAAGACTGAATAAAGATGACAAGAAAGTGCTCATAAATAAGACAGACCAAACTGGAAAGAGCTTTGGCTCCTGATAACAAGTGCTTCTGTAGTACAGATAATGTGCTTCTCCACGACAAATAGAACATGATCAAACTTTGCTATCAGAGGCAAAGAAGCAAGATGCAAATAAAGAAAAGAAAAAAAATGAAAAACTTCTTAACAACTTTGTATATATGAACTTCACTGAAGAAAAAGTGCAGTATTACCAGTAAGAGCTGCTTGGCCATCTATAGAAGTGCCGTAAGCATTGTTTGGAGTCAACCCCCCTAGAACCAATGCCTCTCCTGAGAAGCCTGCACACCTCACCTGTTGGGTAATACATGAGGGTGTTTCGAGCCGTGTACTCCCAGGTCTCCAGTCCGGCTTTCACATTCTCCAGAGCTTGTTGCTCTGCCGAAGGAAGTGCCAGGTTCTCATTTCGTCGCTGAAAGGGCGATGGGAAAAAAAAAAAAACCCCAACACATTAAAAAAGGGAAAAAAATAAAAACGGGTCTGAAAGAGACTCCTGCGATCTTTTAATCAGGCATACACAACTTGGAGAGCTCAATCACAAGCTCAGCTACCTGCCCTGGCATACTTTGCATCTGGCATGGCACAACCACTCTCTCTCTGGCAAGTGGCACTTGAGAAACCATCGTGTTCCCAGGGGAGCTTGCAAACAGCAACTCCATATGCAGTTCTGGTATAAAATCAACTTCTCAGAAAGATTATATTTATGACTTTTTTTATGACATCTTGTAACAACACTTGTGATGGTTCAAGTTTTTCTGTTTTTTTCTCTGCTAGTCAAAATTCAAATGACGCATTCAGTGCTAAATAAGGGAAGAATAACATACAACGGTTATATCTAATGTAAAGGCAGTCTACAAGGCTTTGGCATGTAACCTTGAGAGAATATTTGCACCATTCTAGGCTCATGCAAACTCTATTAGCTGAGGCAAGCAATGGCAAAAGAACAAATACTTCTTCAATACTTAGTGAGTTTTCAAACATTTCCATTGGCAGTACAGGTACGGAAGCATTTGACATTCACACGATTCCTCAGGTGCTGTTACCAGCACACTAGCGCCACTGATACCAACAAGGAACTAATAGAATGCAGTCAGCCATTTTAAAATTCTCACACTAATTAAACTAGACAATTACTGCCAAGCGCTATATATTAAAGACATCAACTGATGTTGTCTTCAATAGGTATTGTCCACATACATTTAAATAGCAGTATTGTCACTGAAAACGTTAAATGAAGCATAGTCAAGTTGTCTGCTACACAAACGGGCATGCCGTGCAAGGAAATGCAAGGTCCGCGCAGGGTGCTGGCTGACAGGAAGACACACAACATAAACGCAAGACTCTGGCAACTTCACCTTCACCTGAAACAACCCCCGTGCTTTGGGAACGTTCTCCTGCTCCCTACCCTTTAATTCTGGATGAAAGCATTTGAGCAAAGAAGATGCATAAGGAGTCACAGAGGGCATTTTTATTGTAATAGACTCCGAGGGTTTACATTAGATGGGATAAAAACAAACACTCACTCACAACAGCAGCAGCAGTCAGTGCATCATGCGTCAGTGCCAAACTTCGTTACAAGGCACTGCAGCTCACATCCATCACTGACGCATCTGGCAACAGTGCCAGCTGCTCACTGCTGATGGAGAAAGATTGACGTGGCAGCCCCAGAAGAGCTCCTGAACCTCCCACGAAGCTAGCCGAGGAAGACAGCACAGCCAGCCATACTGTGTACAGTACTTTACTTCGGCAGCTGAATGGATTATTACTGATAATAGAAATAGAAAACTGAAATGAGAGAAACAATCTAACTCCAAATAATACAAGGCTGATGGACGAACAACAGAGGAACTGCTCTCAGCCGCTCTCCTTGGTATTGCTGCTTATGGAAGAGACTGCCAAGAACAGCAATACTTGCACTTAGCACAATGCTTCACCGTCTCAAAGCTTTAGGAAGAGAGACGCCAGTAATTGTGTCAACACTGGTCTCGCATTATAGATGAGAAAAAGAACAGGACTGCAAAAAGAAGCAATGAGCTGTCACAGACGCAGGAAACCCAGGATTAGCTCAGATTTAGATGGGAACACCCCATGCACCTGTTATTCAAAATCAAGACCTTTCTGTTCTTATTCAATAACATGAGTAATTCACCATTCTAATGCAATAGCTCCATGCTCAGAGTCAATTAATTCTCATCTGTATTTATAGCAGGATTTGAAAACAGAAGGCAAGATAATACTCTATTTAATCAAACAAGAAAGAAATACAGTAAAATGGTATTTCCCCGTTGTGCCACTTTGGCAGAGCAGAGGTAGAGCTGAGCCATTTCCCTACCTGTGCATACTCCTCTTCTGCACTGTACAGCCAAGCGTGCTTGACCTTCTCCTTCTCTTTGGCCACTTCCATGATCTGCTCAAACGAAGCGTTATCTTCACTCGTGTGTTTTGCTAAGAAGCTGTCCAGACTGGGAAGTGCGTCTTTATCATCTTTTTCTGCTTCTCCTAACAAGAGGAGGGAAGAAGCCTGAGAACGTTGAATACCTCCCTTTCTATGAAAGCACTATACGTAACTCTTAATTCCTTCTGACAGTGAGCCTTCTACGGACCCACTAATAATTAACATGAAGCTTGGTGAAAGAAACATACATACAGAGAGCGGTCCCATAATAAATTCTTTTTTGGAAAACATATAACCAATTTTCACATAAAACCTTTTATGGCATTTATAGCTATTTGTGTTAAAGGGAAAATGCACAAGTGGCCAGCTCCTAAGCACACATTTTTAACGTACTGTATGAATAGCTCTGCCCCTACAATCTTTGTTTACTTACAGAATTAATTTCAGCTGACACAGGAAAAATTTACTGCCTTCAAAGAGATCAACTGAGTTAAGAATTTACACAGCCATAGGCAGACCCATAATTGAGAATTCTCACACATGATGTAAAACATTACATCAAGTTCAACTTCGAAGTGATCGTTTTCACCTACTAAAAGGTTAAAGGAAACTGCTTAAATATCTGCTAAATAGCCAAAACCCTTACAGAAGAAGGAGCTCACAAAAATACTTTCCTGCTGCTGAAGAATTCAGCTAGAGAAACATCATTCTCCTACCTTCCTCTGCAGGTTTGATGCCAGCTTTGGACTTATTCCCCAGTGGATGGCCACCTGGACGCATCTCTGGGGTTTCAAACGTGGCTGGAGTAACATCTGTGACAGAAAATAAAAGGTTCACGTGGTTGCTAGAGCACAGAACAGGACACTTGTGACATCTTCCACCACAGAAATGGTGCCAAACAAGTCACAGAAAATGTATCAAGAGAAGAACAATTTAATATAAAAAATTATGAAAAGACACCAAAATATTCTATTCTGTTTCAACCACAGAACAAGATTTTGCGCTCATCTAAGACATTATTTTTCTCCTGCTGAGAAAAATTCACAGAAGAGCCACAGACCAGTATATCTGCCACCCTATCTATAGCTTTTGCCAAAAGAAGAAAGCAGCCAGCATAACAATCCTAACCGAGGCCAGGGCCAGCAGCTGCAGTCGGGGAGAAAGGGTGACACATGCCCTTGGTGACACATGCCCTTTGCCATGAGAAAGCTGGTTACCTAAACCCCACTGCAAGAGCTCGGCCAGGGACTGGGCTTTAGCGTAAGAAACAAGTGAACTTGAAGTGAAAGCAAACATACACCAGGGTAGTGGATGCCTGCTGGGCAAACCTTTGATAATCACGAGCTTCCAACACAGCACCTTCTGTCCTCAATACATTAAAATCTTACATGTCTGTAGATGCAACAAGAACCCCTAAAACTATAATAAGGATCAAAAACATAGCTTAGAGTTTCTGATAGTATAATATTGCACATCAGAGCATGTAACGTTCCCTAGGGAGCAGGAACGTGGCAAAAGATGCCCATAAGAAATAGTTATTCAATAGCTGTTTTTTCCAAAACCATTCCCTCAAGAAGGAATTATTAGACACCACCAAAGACAAATTAGGTATCAGCCATCAGATACTGGCTACTGCCCCATCTGGTATCCTACTTCTCACGCAATGTCAATCTTGATTCTTTAAGATAAGCACTGCCTGCACAAAGTTAGATAAACCAGAGCACTAATATTAGATATAAAACCTTTAGGCCTCAGTGAGCCAGTTCTTACAGGGTACAGGTGTGTCCCTCGATGATTTGCTCAAGGAAGAGCCAAACTTGATAGCAATTTGTCTCATTTTCTCCAAGTCACCATTTTCTTCAGCCTCCAGATACTCCTTCTGCGCTCGCAACTTCTCCACGTCAGGAAAGAAATCTCGCTGAATGATTTTCTGTAAGCCCTACAAACAGAGAGACAACTGCAAGGCCGTGTTGGGGCACCTAGGAGTGCCGACTCGGCTCGGGGCTGGCCACGGGCAGCCCTCGGGCAGGACGGGCAGCCCTCGGGCAGGACGGGCAGCCCTCGGGCAGGACGGGCAGCCCTCGGGGGCTTCAAGCCCAGGCTGGGCCGCGCTGACAGCTGGCGCCGCAGCCAGCGCGGGAGGCCAAGGGACGGCCCCAGAGCTGCCGCGACGCCAGGCCCGGCCCGCGGCCGGGGTTCCAGCGGGCAGTGGCCGCGGGCGGACCCGAGCCGGGGAGACACAAGCCGGGGAGACCCGA
>VYZM01015986.1:111713-152795 GCA_013398915.1 Dromas ardeola
TTTTTAATCCCTGAGTTGCAGCCTTCAGCACGACCGGCGCTGCCAGCAGCTTCCACCGTCCCCGGAGCCTGCCCGGCTGGCCGGGGGGCACAGCGCTAGGGGGGGCCGCTGAGCCGGCGAGAGCCGGGCCGAGCTCTATGGTAGCGGCGGCACCGGCCATGGGAGCCGAGCGGGAGGCGCGGGCCTGCGCTGCCTTCTACGGGCCGCTGGGCATCGCTCAGCCGGTGCTCTCCTGCCTGCGCTGCCTGCGGCAATTCGCGGGGTAAGAGGACGGGGTTGTGGGAGAGGGGACCCCGGCATCCCTAGGGCGCGGGTTCCCCCCCGGGAACATCCCGGCGCGGAGCCCCCGAGCATCCCCCGGGCGCGGGTACCCGGCGTGGGGACTCCCGAGCATCCCCCGGGCGTGGATCTCGGCATCCCCCGGGCGCTGGTACCCGGCGTGGGGGCCCCCGAGCATCCCCCAGGCGCTGGTGCACGGCGTGGGTCCCCCAGAGCATCCCCCGGGCGCTGGTGCACGGCGTGGGACCCCCAAGCAGGCATCTCGGCGTCCCCCAGGCGCAGGTACCGGGCATGGGTCTCCCCTGAGCACCCCCCCGGTGCGGGTCGGGAGGTAGAGCCGTAGGCTCGGCTCAGACCCCGGTATGGCAACTGAGCCACCCACCCCTTTTGCCCTGATCCCCTTCCAGCCCTCTCTGCAGCAGCACGGCAGCAGGTTTTTTGGGCCCTCCTGCCCAGCCCCGTGCCTCTTCCCCCCCCGCCCCCGAGGCTTGTGTTTACCAGCACACGCTGGATTGTGGACTTTGAGCTTTGAGGAGTTGTTAGTGTTTCCCCCCCTTCACCCCGATGCCCCAGCCCGTGCAATGCCGCTGCAGTTGGGAGAGAGGACCACTGCAAGCTGGAGCACTCCAACCCTCACCCCCATCAAGCTGGGGAACCCCTACCCCAATCCAAATCAAGCTGGGGTGCCCCCAACCCTAATCCCCACCAAGGCGAGACACCCCCACTCCAATCCAAATCGAGGTGGGCTACCCCCACTCCAACCCATATTGATCCGGGGTACCCCAACCCTAAACTCCACCGAGCTGGGGTATCCCCCACCCCAGTCCCCACCGAGCCGGGGTATCCTCACCGCCATCCCCATCCCGTTTCAGGAGCACTGCCAAGAGATGCAAAGACAAGCACCTGGAGGAGGCTCTCCTGCTGTCGCGGGCGCTGAGCGAGGCTCTGCGGGCCCTGGGTGATGCGGAGGCACGGCCCCTGCTCCGCTGCGTCCTGGCTTTCCAGATGGAGGCAACCAGCAGGTCCAGCTCCTTCCAGAAACTGGAACAGGTCTGTCATGCAACTGCAGCGTCAGAGCTCTGTCAGCCACAGGTGTAAGCGATGGTCTTGCCCGGCTCTGCCTGCCACTGGCACAGCCCCGGCACGGTGCGTCCTTACTGGCAAAGGGGCCACGGTGATGCCGCAGATCTCCTCTAAAAGCGCATTGCGGCTGGTATCTCTTGGGGGTCCGGGCTGACTCGGGGCGTCTCTCGGCAGATCGTGACCCAGCTGGCGGTGGGGAAGGAAGCCCTGCTGTCCCAGGAGGTGGGAACGCTGCTGGCCAGCCTGGTGCCGCAGGGAGAGGTGAGAGCGCCCCAGTTGTGCAGTGGCACCACCACAGGGGCTGGAGGCCATTTGCAACAGGGGCCTCCTGGTTTGGGCTACCCAGGGTCCATTGCTTCTCTTCCCACCATGCTGGGTTCTTGCCCTCGCTTGCAGCCAGCGACACATGGCTGCCCATCACACCAGCCCTTTGCTCATCGCTGGGACAGTTTCTGGTGCAGGCAGGACCCTCCTGTCCAAGGCACAGAGCCCCAGCCTGTCGTCATGCAGGTCAAACTGTCCTTCTGCCCCCACAGGTGCTGTCTCCTGGGGACCTTCAGTCAGGTCAGTCTCTGCTCCTTCCCCTCTGGAGGCTTCTCCTAGCCCACACCACCACCACATGGGACACCTCCTGTCCAGCCAGACTGGGTCCTCTGCACTCATGGGAGGGGGAGCAGGGATCAGCCGGATCCGTGGGATCTCTGCAGAGGTCCCACAGCACCCAATGGCTGCCCACCCGCCTGGGATGGCTGGAAACCGGACAAGCCAAAGCATCCCCTGCATCCCAGCCCCATTCTTACCCTGCTTACCGGCAGCGCAGCCCTTGGTGTAACCAGGAGCAGGGCTGGCTGCAGGCACAGTGACGGGAGCTGATGCTGTCCCCTTGCCCGCAGTGTGCATGTTCATAGAGGAGAGCAGCCTGGGCCGGCAGCACTGGCGGCAGAACCTGGCCCCGCTGCTGCAGGGCCTGGCCACCACCTTGCGCTGGGTGCTGCAGAGCCAGCCCGCGCCCGGAGGCATGTGGGGCTACCTGGCCGTCAAGGTAAGAGCCAAATTCCGAAGGAGGGGGGAAAGATCAGTCACTGCAAGGACTGTCTGGGACCAACCAGGAGGGATGTGACACACAGAGCCGCTTCGAGTGGCCATCCCATCCCTGGGGAACGGCTGCTTTTTCAGAGGTGAGGGATGCTGACCACCATCACTGCAGCCCCCATCTCTCCTCTCCTCCAGGCCTGCCTCCAGCTCTTCCAGGCGCTGCCGAAGGACGTGGCCCCCCTGGTGTGGAGCACGGCAGGGAAGAGCGAAGTCCTGCAGAGCCTCTTGGGGCTGCTGCTGGAGGTGTCGTGGGGGAAGGTACGTACGGCCCCGGGGAGGGAAGGTGCTGCCTGTCTCAAGGAGTGGAGCAATGCCATCCTTCCCGGCTGCTTTCCCCATTCCCCTCCCCGAGGGGAGCCTGCAGAGGCAGCCCCAGTGCCTGGGGTGTCCAGGGACCCTGCGTAGTTGCCTGCATGGGCAGGGAGGGAGGGTTAAATGGGGTCTTGGTTTTCAGATGGTGTTTTGAGCTGTGCCTTTGCCTCCCTTGCAAGTCCAGGTCCCAAACAAGGACGCGCGGCTGCTGGCGGGCACGGCGCTGAGCATGCTGCTGAACACGGCCCCGCAGCCCGAGCACGGGGCCAGCGCCGCGCTGGCCCTCTTCCAGCTCCAGCACCGAGGTGCGTGCTCCCTCCCGACCCAGGGTCAGCCTCTGGCCGGGGGGACGGCGGGGACAGGTGTGTTTGGGTGCCAGGGGACAGCGGCTGGTGGCACGCAGCAGCAGTGCAAGCCAGACTCTGCTGCGGTGTCCCGCTCTCGGGGTCTGGGAGCCCCAGCGGCCACCGGCCACCTCCCAGGGTCACTCTGCAATGAGCCAGGGCAGTTGGCTCTCGGAGCAGCATTTGGGTTTGCCATCTTTCTGCCACCTAACAGCCATTTCCCACCAGGTGCAGGGCAGCTGAAGTTTGGGGAACTGGTGTTGGAGCTCCCCCCTGTCCTGGAGCCAGATGGGCTGGAGAAGCTGGTGCTCGCCAGAGGTTTGCTGACATGTTGCAAGACGGACATCCTCAGCTGTCAGCTGGAGAGCTTCACCCGCCGGGTAGGAGAGCTCAAACCCAATGGCCAGGGATTTGGAGAGCCCCTTGCGCAGGGCTGGCAGCCACCAGCGGGGGCTGTGGTTGCCCAGGGGACGTAGCCAGGCTGCACCGTCGGCACCAGCAGCTCCACGCATTCCGCTCAGCACGGTGCGGTGCATTAGCCAGTAGCCTGCTGTTCCAAAGACGTCTGACCAGGGATTTCCCTTTTCTGGGGCGCTGAGAAGCCAGGAGGTGCCAAAAGTAGCCCCCGCACAAGCAAAGTGACAGCAGCGTTTGCCCCCCCAGGCAGAGCGCAGCTCCCGCTCTGCCCAGCTCCAGCATCTCCCAAGTCTTCGAGAGCTGGGGACTTCCAGTCAGGGAGCAAAAGCTAGCAACACGTTGCTGTAAAAGCAGAAAAGCCAGGCAGCGCTCTCCTCGCCTGTCTGGTGGTGGGGTTTTCTCGCTCTGGAGAGCCCACGCCTGCCCGCTCCCTGAGCCGCCCTGCTCCCGCAGGCCTGTCTGCTGCTGGACGTGGTCCTTCCCGCAGTGTGTGCCCTGACCAAGGAGCAGAAGGACTGCCACTACTACTGCTTCCAAGGTAGGAGACAATGACCGCGCTGTGGCAGGGAGGTCTGAAAGGTTCCCTGTGCTCATGATGCACAGAGCCCCTGCAGCAATTCATCTTCTCCCAGGGAAGATGCCTTCCTGGATCTCAGTAGCTAGTTTGGAAACTGCTATTAATTTCTGCTCCAGCCCGATGGACACTAGCCCTCTCAGGCTCTGGCGTGCCTGGCGGGGAAGCTGCTCCCCTCGTGCATGGGGTCCCTAAGCCCAGCAGCCCGCGCCGGCTCTGCTGCGGGTGCGTCTGGGGGCGGGGGCTGCAGGGGGGGTCTCTGCTTTTGCAGCCTGTGCCCTGTGGCTGCAGCGCCTGCGGAACAGCCTGCCCGCCGTCTGGCGCCTGACGGGGACCCGCATCCTGGCCCAGGATGCCGAGCTGCTCCAGCAGCTCACCCAGCTGGTGTGGGACAACGCCGAGACCCCGGTAAGGATGGGGTGCCGAAGGCCCATGTCACAGCAGCCAGAAACAGCCCTTCCCTCGCCTGGCTCAGCCGCTGTTCCCCTGCCAATAACACACCCCGGAGCTGCCTGTTTCAGCTCCATCAAACGGCTATATCCCCGTGCCTGCGGCTGCCTGCAGCCGCCCTCTGACAGGGCAGGGGCACCTGCGTGCTGAGGCCGGGGCACTTGTCACACCCATGTCCCAGTGCCTCACCCTCCCACCAGTGCAGTCCAGTCTGGCCACATCTGCTGGCTCACCGCCCGCCATCCCCACGTCCCCAGCTCCTAACCCCCTGGATACCAGAGAGCACTGAAAGTCCACAGCCACGGGAAAGTGACGGGTCTTTCCTGACGCAGGAGGGGAAGCCCACCCTAACCGCTCCTGCTTGCCATCCTTCTCCCCCCAGGTGGAAGGGGTGTCCGAGTTCATCCACAGCTCCTTCCGACTGCTCCTGGAGATCTACCACCTCGAGTGCCAGCACTTCCAGGACCAGGAGAGACCCCTCTACCGACAGATGCTGCAGAGGGTGGTCTCAATGCCGTGGCAAATCAAAGCCAGATATGTGCCCCTGTGTGCCATCGTTCCCTACGTGGGCAGCCAGCAGGTAGGGAAGGCGGGGGGACGGGGAGGCTCGGTCCCAGCGGGCACTGCTGCTGGGGTGGCACAGCCTTTGTCCCCTGCCTGTCACCTTCTCCTGCCCAGCTCAGCCATGCGGGCTGGCAGCCTTCCCTGCCAAGGGATGGTATCCCCGGTGGGGCAGTGAGCTGCAGCTACAAGGATGCATCCCTGGGGACCGCCAGTGGGGAGGGATGCTTTGCCAGTTGACGCCCACCAAAATCTGGCCAAAAGCAGCTTGGGGTACCAGAGGTGCTCAGTGCCATGGGTGACCAGTGTGGTCTGTACCCAGATCAGTCCCCCTGCTTCAGCTCGGCAGGGAGGTGAGGGTTGTCTGCCTTTCTCCCAGGTGCTGGATGCCTACCCGGACCTGCCGCAGCACCTCCTGAGCTGCCTCTCCACCAACCACCTGTGTCCTGCAGCCACCGAGGTCTACAAGGCCCTGGTGCGGCAGCAGTGTGCCGAGCGGCAGGACAGGCAGTGGGGCACAGATGCAGCTCTGGCGGAGCAGTGGGCGCTGCGCTGGCTGCCCCTGCTCTCCCAGGCGCTCCGCTCCCCCCTGCCCATCCTGCAGAGCAACACTGCCAACCACCTCCTCGCCTGGACCCTGCGGCAGCTCCCGGCTGCCCAGGCACTGCTGGATGCTCAGTTCAGCGTCCGGGACACGGCGTCGCTCCGGGCTTGGGTCTCGCTGCTGAAGGCACAGAAGAGCGTGGCGGGGGCACTGCCGCTGCGGGGCGAGGCGCTGGAGCGTCTCTCCTGCTGCCTGGGCGCCCGTGAGGACGGCGTTCGGCTGGCGGCGCTGGGTCTCCTCTGCTGCAGCCCCAGCACCAACCGGCCCCTCTCGGGCAGCGAGGTGCAGCTGCTGCGGGAGTTCCTGCCCCTCAACCTCAACTGCGACTCCTCCTCGTTCCGGCAGCTGCTGCAGGCAGCGGTGAGGAAGGCACTGGTCCGGCTGCGGGACAGCTCGCTGGCCCAGCTGCGAGGGAAGGTGCCCCAAGGTGCCGAGCCGAGTGAGGGAACGGGGCAGCTCGCCCAGGCAGTAGGTGAGGCGGCCGCCCCAGCATCTCTGCCGCAGCCCCGGGGGATTCGCATGCGGGTGTCCAGCCTGGCATCGCTCTCTGCCCGCAGGCTTCGTGGAGTGGCTGCTGCAGCTCAGCATCGCCTCGCTCAGCCCGGGCTCCAACTACCAAAGGAAGAAGACGGCTCTGCTCCTCCTGGCCGCAGTTTTGGAGACCTGCACGGACACCTGGAGCCCCGAGAGGAAGAAGGGACAGCCCCCGCGTGAGTAGGGGCAGCCCCTGTGGAGCATCGCCCCTCGGCTGCAGGGGTGCTGCCCCCGTCCCCGTCCCACCGCCCTGTATCCCCGCCGCAGGGACCATGGCCACGCTGCTGAGCTACGCCAGGCAGAGCGGCTGCTGGGACTTCTTCTCCCAGCCCAATTTGTTGGCGCTGCTGAGCTGCTTGCAGGACAGCACTAATGAGGTGAGCCTTAATGGTCATAAAGCTGCCCACCTTGGCCCCAGCGGGCTCAGAGGGGAAGGGCGGTGGGCTTCCCGCATGGTGGGCTTCCCCTCTGTCTTGTATCCCAATTCCCCCCACCTCGCCTGTCTTGGCAGATCAGAGACTTGGCCTCAGAGCTTCTTGTCCGCTACTTCCCCCCGACGTTCCCTGAGCCCATCGCCCTGGCTCTATTCCAGCTGGCCCAGGACGCCCTGGGCAGCCCGCGAGTGCAGGAGGCTGAAGCCGGAGCCGTGCTGATGAAGACCATCCTGCAGAAGTATGAGCTCCCGGCCTCCCCCTCCCCACGGCAGCCGCCAAGAGATGTCGGCAGCCCCACCATGTATCGCCAGAGGCTGCATTTACACCTCAGGGCAGCGAGGGCTTGGGTTTGAAGTGGCCTGGCAGTGGGGAGCTGGGTAGGGTTGGCGTGCAGGATCCTGAGCCGGGGTAGGAAGGAGCCGCACAGCAGGAGTTGGACAGAAAACTCCCTGATCCTCACAGCAGCCTTTACGTCTTCCCCCAGGTCAGACGGCAGCACCATGAAGAGCCTGGCCCTGGAGGCCGAAGCAGCCCCGACGTCGCCCAACCGAGGGCTGTGCTTTGCTCAGCACCTTCTCCGCGTGCTGCAAGCCCAGTACGCTGCGGCGTGCCGGGACCTGCTGCGGGCAGCAGCCACCGCGCCAATGCACGGTACGTCCCCAGCCTGGCAGGGCAGCGAGTGGCTCCTGCCGCGGGTCTCCTCCCTGGGAATTTGGAGCAGGCAGGAATCGTACAGGCAGGACTGAGGCCACAACTCAGTGCTGATGCCACGTCCTTGCCTCAGTTTCCCTGAATTACTGCTCCACCTGCCCAGCATGCCCGTCGCCCAGGGGCCCTGCGCGCTCCCCTGCCCGTGAGCCACTTCAGCTGCAGGCTCGGGCAGCAGAGCTGGGGTGACACCAGGCACCGCTGTGACCAGAGGTGGGTGTTTGTGCAGGAGCCATCGCAGCCCTGCGGAGGTGCCTGCTCCAGGTGCCGGAGGTGGCAGCCTCCATGCAGGCAGCAGAGTTGGCGCAGAGCTGGGAGGAGCTCCTCACCCGCCTCGTCACCACAGCGAGAGACATCACCTCCTTCCTGCTGGGCGCTCTGCAGAGCCAGCAAGGCTCCGGCTCCGAGGAGCGAGGTGAGCACGTCCCCATGGTGGGGGACCAGCCCCGGGAAGCACTGACACCTCTGTCACAGCTGTCCTCGGCCCAGCAGCCCCCCAGCCTGCAGGGAAGGCACTTGCTTTGGGCTCACTGCCTCTAGCAGGGGATGGCAGTGGGGCTGGTCAGGTCTGCCTGGGAGTAAGGTCCAAAGCAGGACACCCACGCAAGGATGCTCCAGGCGTTGGGCAGAGGATCCTGGAAACCACAGGAGCAGGGCAGCTAGTGCCTGGTTTTGGGTCCTGTTCTCAACTGCACGTGAGAACAGCAGCAGAAGTAGAGGCAAAAGCCTCCCAGAAGCAGCGAGACTCTTGCCTGCCTGGAGCAGCCGGGAGAGCAGGGGCTGGTGGAGCCCTTACAGCGACGGCTCGGAAAGAGCAGTGGGGCAAAGCGCAACCATGGTCCTGAGCCAGACACATTGCAGGACAGCAGCTACTGCCATTTGTGTGCACTCTGAACAGGGGATCCCCCTGGCCCCCCAGCAGCTTCCCCCTCCCTCGGCCGCTCACAGGCACTGCCCCACATCGCCCCACTCAGATCTGGCTTTTCCCTTTTGCAGCTGCTGCCCCATCGTTTGCAGACATGGGGAACGCCATCGGCTCCCTCATCATGCTGGGGAAAGGCCAGGGGCAGGAGGAAGAGGAGGAGGACTCAGTCCTGCTGTCGGAGGAACACAGCCTGATCCTGACCTGCTGCTGGGTATCGGTGAAGGTAGGCACCCCCCAGCACGGCACCGGGGAGAGGGGCAGCCTGGCATAGCACCCACCACCCAGCTCACCCAGCAGCTGGGTTCCTCAGCTCCCCCTGGGGCATTCACCCTCCCTGGGGACAAACATGGGGAATCTCTGCCTTTACCTTGGTGCTGCCACAGACCATCCTCATACCCTGCCAGCGAGGATGCAACCACCACCCCCCCACAAAGCAGCCACCTCCCCGCCTGCCCTTATGTAGCCCAGCTGGTTCCCAGGCGCTGACAGACCCCAGCTGCGGCAGAGCCGGGCTCCCTGGCTTGCAGCTCATCATGGCTCCTTTCCAACAGCCACCCATCCTGGCTTCTCCTCATCTCCGGTGGCTGCCTGGGAAAAGGCCATCTCTGCCATGGGAAACCGCCACACTGCAGAGCCTTGTGTGTGCTTGTGGGCTTGTGGGCATCCCACTGGCCACGCTGCCTGATGGTGCCGGCAACCGAGAGTGCTGGTGCTGGGGGGCAACAGCAGCACCCGCTGTGCTTCTCTGCGGCAGCGACAGCGGGGCAGGACAGGGATGGGGCAGGACAGGGATGGGGCAGCCCCACTGACAGTTCCTGTGACCTTCTGCTTCTTCCCAGGAGATAGGGCTGCTCCTGGGGGGCCTGGCTGAGCTGCTGCTGGCCCCAGCGCTGCCCGCCGGATCGGGGTCCCTCCTGCCGCTCCCCACCCTGCAGACGGCCGCGAAGGTCTTCCAGGAAATCCTGCTGCGGTGCCGGCACTGGGTAAGAGCGTGTCCCGCCGGGGGTGGCTCGGCCCCATGCCCACCCCTCCAGCCCTGTCCCTGCCCCGGGCCGGTAGCTGGGGGCTCTCGCTGGCGCGCAGGGAGGGCGAGCGCAGCGGGGCAGAGTCTGCTCTGGGGCAGGACGTTGGGCACGGCTGGAAGCCCCTGGCTGGGATCCCAGTGCCAAACCTCGTCACATTCCCCACACCATCATGTCTTCTCGCTTTCTCCTTCCCCTTTGCAAAGAGGTTTCTGGGGACTGCGAGGGGCTGGCGGGTGCCCCCTTTATGGCACGGGGGCCTGATGCTGCTCTGCCCTAGGGAGCGGTGGAGGGCTGCAGCATGGGCTTCACCAAGTTTTGTGCTGCTCTGCTGAACCACCCAGACACGGAGCTGCAGGCCATCCCGCAGACCATGCTGGAGCAGGTACCGTGCTTGTTCTGCCCCATGTTTCCCCCATGCCTTGGGGAGTCCCAGGGCCATGTCCCTGCGTCCCCTCACCTGCCTGGCAGCCGAGATGCTGCAGGGCAGGGTTGGTGCGGCCGGTCTCCTCCCTGCAGAGCAGCTGCAGGCTCCAGCCGGCAGGTTTGCAGCCATATCTTAGGTGGGTTTTGTTCCTCAGGGCTTAGAAGCGCTGAGCGGACCCCGCAGCAGCTCGATCACACGCCGTGCCGCCGGCTTCCCCATGCTCTTCCTCTGCATCGTCAGCGGGGAGGCCCCGGCGCAGGCACGGCCGCTGCTGACCCGCTGCATCCAGACGCTGCTAGCCTTGGCCACCACAGCCCTGCCGCAGGACTGGGACCAGACCCTCGACCTCCCGCAGGTGAGTGCGGCAGGCGCCAAGCTCCTGGCTGCTGTAGCCCATTTGGGGACAGGGTGATCTGCACGTGGTCCCCTAAAGGGAGCTGTGCCAGGTACCCCAGCAGGAGGCTGTGTACTGGCACAGAGACCTCAGGGTGAGCAAAAAACCACAGCCCTGGCTACGCTGCCCATACCGGGAGCCCGAGAGCTGATGGCCCCTTGGCTCCCCCGTCTTTCCAACCATCTTCCCTTTGCTTGGAAGCGTGAGCCCCCTCCCCACGCAGTGCTGCTGAGCCCTGCGCGCTCTCCCCAGGTGTGTGCCTGCCATGTGCTGCAGACGCTGGTGCGTGGCGCGGGGCTGGGCGGTGCGGTGCTGCGGCACGCCACGCCGATGGTGGCCCTGGCCCTGCAGGGCCTGGGCTCGCCATGTTGGGCCATGAGGAACGCAGCCATCCAGCTCTTCAGTGAGTACCGACAGGGAGAGATCCCTGCAGAACAGATGCAGCCCCCCCAGCATCCAGAGCCTGGCCAGGGCGAAGCGTGGTGGGACGGGCGGGGGATAGGGGGGATCTGACGCTGCTTTCCGCCCTGTCCCTGCAGGTGCCCTCACGTCCCGGCTGCTGGGCCAGCAGCGGAGCCGTGGGGAGGGCTGCCCGGCGGAGGGGGTGAGCCTGCAAGCCTTCCTCGGGCAGCACCCACAGCTGGGCGCCGTGCTGCTGGGCGAGCTGGGGGCGGCCACCGTGCCCGCACCAGGGGGGCCCCAGCTGCACCCCGCGCTCCATGCCGTCCTCACCCTCCTGGCCCAGCTGCAGCCCAGCGCTGGCGGCCCCGGCAGGTGAGGGGGCAGTGGGGATACTCGGCCCCGACCAAGGGTTCCTGCAGCAGGACATGGTCCTGCAGTCCCCAGGCTGGCCTTGGCTCTTGGTGGAGTTTCACTCTGGCCGGAGCATCACCGCACCGTGCCTTTTTTGCTTCACAGCCGCTCTGCTTGCTTCCTGGGGCCGCTGCTAGGGCTGGCGGGCAGCCCCATCTACGCCGTGCGCTCCATGGTTGCCAAGGCGCTGGTGCCGGTCGTCCCACCGCCCTGGCGCCGGGGGCTCCTCCTGCAGCTGGCCCGGCATCTCCCCACTGCACCCGGACAGGTCCGCTCGCACAACGTCGTCCATGGGCGCCTGCTGCAGATGCGGGCGCTGCTGGCCCCTGCTCCGGGCACCGACGGGTGAGTGGTCCCACGCCATGCCCCCACGCACGGCCCCTGCGGTCGCTGTGTGCCGAGGTGCAGCGTTTTGGGCTGCGGCCCCACGGTGAGGCTGCGTGTCTCCCCGCAGGCTGTCGGCCGAGGCGCTGCGCCCCGTGGCTCTGCAGCTGGAGGCGCGGGGCTGGCTGCTCACCCCTGCTCAGCGCTGCCCGCTCGTCCGCGCTGCCTTCCTCCAGGTCCTGGCCCTCCTGCCCACCTCCTTTAGCCCCAGCTTCACCCAGAGCATCCGTGACGCCATCAGCACCGAGCTGGGCAGCCTCCCGCCAGGGGGAAAGCCAGGATGTGCCGAGCTGCAGGTACTGCTGCCTGCCAGGAAAATCGCCACCATGACCTGCCCCTGGTGGCAAGCCCCGGGGTGGGAGGTGGGGACCCCCGACTTGGGGGGGAACATGCCCCACTTGAGGCCAAGCGTTGGAAGGGGGATCCTGGTTTTCCTGCAGGTAGGCTTGGCTGTCCTCCACCAAACCATGGCCCACTTCGTGTGCAGCGAGGGAGCCCGGCTGGCAGACGACGAGCGGATTGGCACTGTCTGCTCGCTTCTCCGGCAGCCGAATCCCGACATCCAGCTTGCCGTCCTGAGCTGGGTGATCTCCGGGGAGGGAGGAGCGTGCGAGGAGTTGGAGAAGGCTCTTGGGCTGACATTGCTGGTATGATGGGGCTCAAAAGTCACCAAGTAAAGCAGAGGGTCCCCAGTGCACTGCACAGATGGGATCCCGGGTGCTCACCGAGAAGCACGGTGCTCCCCGGGCTGAGGGTTCACAGATGTGGGGCACTTGCCAGGTTGTGATGAGGTTGCCACCCGGCGGTGCCAGGGACACTAACCATGTACCTTCTTTCCCGTTGTCAACTAGGAGAGCTTGCGGTCGGTGCTACGAGAGAGAAGGGACAAGGAGTTCCTGAGATTGTACCTTGAGGCTTTGCTGCATCTTTACAGAGAACCCTCGTCATGGTCCCAGGAAGCTTCCCGTAAGCTCCAAGGCTCCTCAGCAGCATGCCTGGAGATGCTGCTGCACATGGTGGAGGCTGAGTGTCCTGGCCCCGACCTCCTCTTCCAGGCGCTGTGTGCTGCCAGCCTGCTGCTCGCCCACCGGTAGGTCCCTGCCGCTGCTGGGGCGGCTCTGCCTGACCCTTCCAGTCCTTGCTGGAAACACGGCCACAGCTTCTCACCTGTAAATCACAGCCGGCTTGGGTCCTGCCATCTCAGGGCAGCTGGTCTCAGCCTTTGCAGCATTGGATGGAGCTGGAAGGTGTACCTGAATTCCCTTTCCTTCTGGGGCCTCTGACAGGTTTGAGGGTGAGGACAGCACGCCGGTGGAGCGATGGTGCACGGTGCTGGAGGAGTGCAGCCGGTCTGCTTCGTCTGAGGTGCTGCGGCTGGCGGCCGCCCGCTCCCTGCAGAAGGCGGGTGCCGATGTGGTGCAGCGGTCCCTGCGTGCTGCCTGTCCCTCGCTTGTCCCCGTGGCTCTGCGGTAGGTCCTTACAGGACCAGCGCTGCCCACAGCCCCGGGGTGTTGCGGGTTAATAGGCTGACCCGGCGAAAGGTGATGTCCCCTGCAAAGAACTCAAGGGCATTAAAGAAAACACCACACATTCAAAAATCACTAGCACCCAAGAGCTTGCAGCCTACAAAAAACATCTGGTTGGTGTTTTAATAGAAGCAGCCAGTCCCTTATGAGCAATAAACGGCATTAATGGACCCCTCGATCCCTGTCGCGGTCTCTCCCAAGCAGCGAGCTCTCGGGTGGTGGCTGTGCCTTTCACAACCCAGGAGAAAAGTCCCTGGGCAACGCGTTGCCCCGGGGGCGTCTCCTCCAGGCAGGATGGGGATGCTCCAGGGAGTGCGGTGGCCTTCCCTTCCCTTCCCTTCCCTTTCCCCAGGCTGATAAATGTCGGCATTCACCTTCTGCAAGACGAGGAGCGGGAGGTCCGGCACGAGGCCTCAGGATTTGCCAGCCTCCTGCGGCAGGACGCAGGCGAGCCGCTCCGAGATGGCTGCGTCTTTGTGCAGGACAACCTGGGCCTCCTGGGCCTCCTGCAGCTCCTCCCGGCAGAGTTTGGGGAGCACCCTGAAACCTTCGACTTGCTGCTGCAGCATCTCCCCGTCCTAGATCTCAGGGGCATCCTGGAAGAGCTGGAGGCCAACAAGTGAGTTGCCAGACTGCTGGGCTGGGCATGAGGAAGCCAGGGGGACCATGGGGCCACCCCTTGGCTTCACCTGTGCCTCGGCTTTCCCCCCACAGAGCCGCCAGCCTGTACAAGGAGGATGAACCCAACGTTTTTGCGGAGCCGGCCGTTCTGGCCCGGCAGCTGCTCCCCGTCCTGCTGCAGCTCGTGGAGAAGGCACCCGCTGGCAGCCCGCTCCGTGCCTCAGCTCTGCGATGGCTGGCGGCTGCGGGCCCCGGCATCCTGCGCGACCTGCAGTACTGCAAGCACCGCTGGAGCCAAGGTACGGCGCGGGGGGAGCGGGGTGGCGCGAAGCCCCTGGGACAAGCTGGTGTCCTCGTCCCCTGGGGGGGACCCTGCTGTGCTCACAGCTCCCTCACCCATTCTGTCTGCAGAGGCCGCTGCCCGCTGGGGGATGAAGGCGCTGGGCTGCGCCAAGCTGCACGTGGCCGTGGCCGTGCTGCTGGTGCGGGCCCAGCTGGCGGCACAGGCGCTGCGGGTGCTGGGCGACAGTGCCACTGCCGTGCTGGGGCTGGGCGGTGGAGCCCAGGAGCTGGAGCAGGAGCTCACGGTGGTGCAGGGGCTGCTGGCACAGCACGGGCTGGCCCCTCTGCCAAGCCAGGGCAATGTGCCGGGGGAGCCGTCCGGGGCTGCCTGACAGCTCCAGACATGCAGCAGCATCACACCGAGCCCCGCAGCCACAAGGCTTCTTGCTCACACTGCCATGTCCCTCCATTTGCCAGATGCTCTCTCTGGCCGCCAGCCAGGACTGGGGGTTCGGTGATGTTACTCAGGGGAACCCCACTCACCATGCGGGACACGCTC
Organism: Dromas ardeola; assembly: GCA_013398915.1. Taxonomy (NCBI): domain Eukaryota; kingdom Metazoa; phylum Chordata; class Aves; order Charadriiformes; family Dromadidae; genus Dromas; species Dromas ardeola. Next base: position 126,062 of record VYZM01015986.1, read on the forward strand.
CTTTCATTCCCATCGTTTTATCACTCGCCCTCCCAAGGACACCAGTGCAGCATCGCCTCAGCCCCTGCCTGCGGTGCTGCCCACAGCATCCTTTCCCTTGGGTCCAGCTGGAAGGAGAGGACGCACACCCCAAAGCCCTTTGCACTGCTCAACTCTCACCCCCTTATTTTTTTAACTCCTCTCATTTGCAGTGGGCTGACCCCCCAGCCCGCCTGTGGGAGTTAGAAAGCTGCAAGGTACTTTCGCCTCTGTGCTGCTGTCCTGGTTTCAGCTGAGATAGAGTTAATTTCCTTTTCGGTAACTGATATGTTTGGGATTTGATGAGAAGAATGTTGAGGAAAGTAGATAACACATACTGTTTTAGTTGTTGCTAGGTAATGTTTATATTAGCCAAGGACTTTTTCAGCTTCCCATAGAAGCGGAGAGGGAGCAGAGACAGGACAAGCTGGCCAAAGGGATATTCCATACCGCAGACATCATGCTCAGTGTATAAATGGGGGTTGGCTGGGGGGCAGGAGTCACTGCTCAGGATGGGTTGGGCAACTGATCATCAGGTGGTGAGAGCAACTTGGGTAGTATTATTTTATTTTGTACACTCTTTTAACGTTATTATTTTCCTCTCCTGTTACTGTTCTATTAAACTGTCTTTATCTCGACCCATGAGTGTTTTTTTTTTTTTTTCCCCTTTCCCCTCCTTTTCTCCCTCTTTTCCCTGCCTAACCGAGGGCGGGGAGGAGCGAGCTAGCAGCTGCTCCTAGTTGCTGGCTGGGGTTAAACCACAACAGTCCTTTTTGTCACCCAATGTGGGGCTCAGCAGGTGGAGATAACAACAAACCAGACCAGAACACCTCAGAATAAATTTGTTCTAAGCATTCATTGTATTGAATTAATAGTCACTGGCCACAATGTTGATTTATTTGCTCTCAGAGTTGTTGTGCTTGTTCTGGGGGTTGCGTTTTGGAATACCGTACCTGCTGTCCATGTTCCCTGTTGTGCTGTTTATCGTCCCTGGGACTTGGCTCAAGATTGTCATTTTGCTGTGCCCTGGATGGCTCATGGCACGCTGACACCCTTCTCCAGAGCGGAGGGCTCCATCCCCGCTCCTCGGGAGGCATCTAGCGGGAACTATCCCTAATTACACTTTTTAACTTTGCTCCTCAGAGAACCAGTCTCTGGGGGAGACACCTTCCCTCACCTCCCCCTTCTCCTCCAGGCTAATCACAACGGCTCTCGAGAACTTTGAATACCCTTGGGATGTTCAAACCAACATGCTTCTCTTGCTAGGTGTTTCGTTGCTTCTGAATATGTTTCAGGTCTTGCTAAGGGTTAAACATCAGTGTGTACGTGGGCTCACTATTCCAACCCCTGTGACGAGCACCACAGCTACTCCAACTCCAGCAATGAGCACTGCACCAGAAAACCAACCTGTGCCGGTATCAGTCGCCCCAGTACAGAAGGAGGAATACACAAATAAAATAGATCGCAGGGGTGAAGAAGGCGGCTGTGGGTAGCAGCTGAATTGGGATCAGATTAAGGCTGTACTGGGGAGCCCCAGACAGTGTTGAGGATCTGCTCTGTGGTGACACACAGGGGAAATGCAGTGTGTTGGCATGCAACAGCAATAGGCATCAAATGCCTCCCTGTCCTGAGGCATACGAACTTGAGCATAGGAAGTTCCACCTAAACATGAGAAGAAACTTCTTTATCTTGAGGGTGGCAGAGCCCTGGCACAGGCTGCCCAGAGAGGTGGGGGAGTCTCTGTCTCTGGAGACTTTCCAAACCCGCCTGGACGCGTTCCTGTGCCACCTGCTCTGGGTGACCCTGCTCTGGCAGGGGGTTGGACTGGATGATCTCCAGAGGTCCCTTCCAACCCAATGATTCTATGCCAGGGCCTGTAGGCTCCTGGCACCAGGCTGCTGGTTGCCCACAGCCACTTCTTCAGCTTCTTTTCTCATGGGCCACCCATGGCACCCCCAACTGTCTCTCTCAGGTTGCCCGGGATGGTCCTGGCCACATGGACCCTTGTCTTACACAGGACACGTAGCTCCAAGCACAGACCCATCTCTTCCACACCCCTCAAACAACTCCTCCATCCCCTTCCCTGTACTTGAGCTGGAATCACCTCCTCCACACAACCCTGTAGTCCCAATAGGTAGGGCTTGGCAGAAGCTCTGCTGTGCCTCCCACCCGTGGATTTTACCCAACCCTAAGTGGAGTAATGCCCTATAGCCACAGCCCCTTAGAGAAAAGGGGGCGCCTTTAGTACTAATGGAGCACCTGTGCTCCTTGGCTACACCCCACCATCATCCTCCTCGTCACCCACAGCTGCAGCCCCTGCCTGCAGGAGCAGGGTGGGGTGGTCACAGCCATCACAAATCACATATATCATCTGTGGGTTGTCCCAAGGGTCTTCCTCCTCTGTCCCGGTGGACTTGGGATTCACTGATCAGCTTTACTATCATCTGTAGGCACCTTGCATTCCTACCATCATAGAGGTGTCCCCTATTGTTCTTTTACTAGACCTACACAGGATGCAGGAATGAGCTAGCAGGAACCTTAAGAAATTCAACAAGGACAAATGCACCCAGGAAGGAAAAAACCCTCATGATGAGACAGGCTGGGAACTGACTGACTGGGGAGCCGCTCTGCAGAAAGGACCTGAAGGTCCTGGCAGACAGCAGGCTGAACACAAGCCATCGCTGTGCCCTGGCAGCAGAAAGGGCCAACAGCATCCTTGGCTGCATTATGAGGAGCACAGCCAGATGTTGAGGGAAGGGATTATCATCTTTGTGCAGGACTCAGTAGGCCACATCTAGACCTCTATGTCCAGTTCTGAGCCTCTGCAAACACAAGACCTTGACCAACTAGAGCGAGTTCAACAGAGAGCCCCCAAGATGGTGGCTGGACAGGAGGCAGGACAAGAACAACCTCCTGAAGTCCCTTCTGACCTGGGGTATTCTGTGATCCTGTACCTTATACTCTGTTTTTTCTGAAGTTGGGCCCACTGCTGCCATTGCACATCCTTTTCTTTACCTGAATGCCTTTCAAATAAACAATATGCTTCTAATTGTCTTTTGGCCACTGGTCCCAGTTTCACCACATCTATACCAAAATTCAGGCAATTGCAGCCTTAGGTGATATTACTGATAGGGTTATCTAAGTCTGAATAACCTTCCTTCCCAAGACTCCTCTGTCATTATTCCAGGCTCTCCTCTGTCCTTGATTCTTCTACCCAGCTATAATCAAGTGCAAGGAGGTTCTTATCTTATGCACTACCTAATATTTTCCATACCAGATCAGTGGAGTATGCCTCGCATTCTTTTAGTATCCCCTAAAATCCCTCCATTATAAAGTTCCTGTTCTGCTACTGGAACAGCCAGTTATGCCGTAGCTGTCACCGCATCAGCTCTGCCCTAATTCCTCACCAGAATATCCTTGTGCTTCTGTCAGGAGGCTTCTGTCATGCATTTCATTGCTCTAACACCATGCCATTTTCAATTGAACCGTCCTCAGAATCTCTTTTTACCTCTCTTGTTTACAACCCTCATGCTGGCACATACTGTGCCGTAAACGTGCTTTCCCAATGTCCCATTATCTCCTGAACAAAACTGTACTGTCAGCATCCATTCTTTATTGTTCTTCTTACTGATAACCAGCCTTAGTTCCTCCAATAAAATTAAAACATACACTTTGTGCCAATTACCCCATGGTCTTGAACTTTGGAGCAGAAATGCTTGTAAAAACAACACACATCTTCCACTTCAGAAAAAAAGTAACGATCAAAATTAGGCGTAGGGGTTCTACTGACTAATTCCCCCACCCCCTCGATCTTTTCCTGAATCAGATATGACCTCTGAAAAAGAGCATCTCCTTCGAGTTGTTCCGCTTCAGCAATTTACAACAAACCTTTGAACGGTGAGAATCTTGTTTATTTCTGGGCACGTGTCTCTATAAAAGGCTTTTCCCAGACAGGCACAAAGGCTTCCTCAATCAGCCATCCTGAATCATCTGGAAAAAAATATGAAATTCGCTGGCATAGATGTTTCTTTCTTCGTTCTCTTCACCCTCACTGCTCTTTGGAATGCAGGTGAGTGACTTTCAAAAATATTGCTGCTTTTAACTACAAACTTTTTTGACTTCTGAACTTTGGAATACACATATTGGTAAAAAATTATTGATACCATTTGTAGATGCTAAAGCAAAGGCACACAGGCTGGCTTTCACCGGCATGGTGTCATTTTCAACCCCTTCCTCTGTAACTTCCAGTAGGATGGTGGGTCTTTTCCTTAAGTAAACAATCCGGAGAATGCAGTAAATATTTTTAGAGACACAGAGCAACTTTCTAGCTCCCTGTATTGAATAAGCATTTCTACCTCCATCACAGGCAGGTTTTCTGGTATAGAATGAAGGCTGACTTTTATTCCTGACTCACTACTGTTCCTGTTCTTTCTTCCCACACACCCACATATTATCCTAGGATAAAGGAGGAAGGCCAGCACAGAGAGAAAAACAGACAGATATTTTACTACCTTTTTCTTTTCTTGATTTCTCTATCCTACCAAGGAAACCCGAACAGCCCTCCCTGTCCCTCCCCCCCATACACAAACAACACTCAGTGACATTTTCTCCTCATTTGGACAGAAGCTGACACACCTGGAACTGCAACCAATTGCTCTTCAGCCCCATCAGGGGTGACTGCAAACTCTTTCTTCCTCTCCTGGTCTTGTTCATACATTGTTAATGACCTTTGAGGAGTAGGTGGTTCCAGCAGCTTTTGTGAGACAGTAGATTTCTCCTTCCCAATCCACTAGAGTCAGATCTGCTCTACTCTCAGACACAGGGAATTCCTCCATCCCACGGTTGTGGATATTGCTGTTCCTATTTGGAGGTGCAGCCAATATGGAGGCTGAGGCTCTATTGCGAGGCGGTAGATGGACGTCCTACACCCACCACATTCACACAGACAGACGCACAGGCTAACGCAGAGCAGTGCTGCTGCTGGCACCCAACCAAACACAGCCAGCGCTCCCGTAAACCTGCACGTCCAGTTCTGGTCACACTGGAAGGTCACTGGCAAAGACACAAACACACCCTTTCCCTCCCGACTCACAGACCCACCACATTCACAGACACCTTGCGTGCTAACGCAGGCTTTAAATATGCCCATGAGCTAAGCCCAGATCCCAAGTCCCTCACATGGTCAATAGCTGAGACCTGGGGTCTCTCTAAGTGCAGGAAGTGGCTAGTTCATCCTGACATTCACTTACTATTACAACATGTGCGCTCACACAAGAGAGCGAGGTGATACAGAAAATAGCAACAGAATTTAATAAAATTGCTATGGTGATGAAGTGCAGGGGTCAGAGAAACCTACTGACCAGCAGCTTCTCTATGTGTGACCAGCTCCTTTTATGTTCCCTTGTCTCCGTTTTCCCATGCTTGTTCTTCACCATTCACTTTGATCCCTCCCTTTCTTTTTGCTTGTGTCCTCTCAAATAAGCAACCCTCCCCTAATTACTCTTTCATCACTGGTCCCAATTTTGCTACATCCATGTCCGAATTTAGAATTTCTGATACTTACCCAGGTTATCTCAGCACTGCATGGTGTTATTGATGGAGTTACCCAGGCACTGTTGTCCTCACAAGACTCCACGCCCCAAAAGGTCCTCGGTGCTCCTGGTTGTCTGTGCAGCTTGTCCATCTCACTTAACTCCCCCTTCACCATTTGTGAAATCCAGCCCTTCCTGGGGTTACTGTAACATCCGTCAACATCCCACTGTTTTATTTGTGTTGAGCAACGTTTCATGTCATGTCCAGTAGTTACTCATGGCCTGTTCAGCCAGACCCAAGCCAAAGGCCTAGTCATCTGTCTGTACCTAGTCATCCTAACAGCTACCTTGTTAAGATTAGACTCAAATAAAATGCAGAAGAGAGACATTTCATATTGGAGCACACTTTGTCACTAATGTTAGTTTTCCATTCATCCAAGAGCACCAGCCTGCCGTTCCATTGATTCCCATGTAGGGTTGACAGTGACGGGACCCCATTCTGGTTTGCTGAAGACCTACTCTCAGAAATAAATACGATTTGTGACACTAAGCAAAGTGCTGCTCTGGAGATTTCTCTTTCTATCAGATCTATAAATACCCATGGGGCTGGTGAAATTATGTACTGTCTGGTGGGTAAATAAATGTGTTTTTCTATTCAATATGGAGCAACCTTAAGATGCAGGCGATGACAGCCTTCACCTGAATACATTCCTAAACTAACATAATCAGCCTACTTCATTTATTTACAGTAGTCTGTATAGATGATGTACTTCTGTTTCAGAGAACATCTAGAAGAGTTCAATAACATTCCTGACTGTGGTGTTTTTTTTTTTCCTTGAACAAGGAGCTCAAGACTCTTGCGCACACCAGTGTGGGGAGCGGCTTGGTACCTGCTCTTGCCAGGCGACGTGCCAATCCTTGAGGACTTGCTGTCCTGATTATACAGAATTTTGTCTTCAGATTTCTCCATACTCAGGATCTCTGATGGGAGGCAAAGTCTTTTTGATTGAAAATACAACTTTTAATGCCTCTTCAGTGGTAACATGCAGGTGGGCCATGGTTTTATATTCCTCTGCCAAAGGGAGGTGAACCTCTCTCATCTCACTTTCCAACAATATATAATTACCACAAAACAAGACTTGTCTATACAGGAGTGAAAACTTACTTTATAAAGTTGTCAGAATCGTGAAACACACAAAGGTTCTGCTAACCCTCACAGACACGTGTTGTCTGTATTTATACACAGGATCATTTCATTTAGGTCAAGTTACTGTGCGATACAATCATTATTCTGCTAGTTCTTCCCTTAGCATATCAAAATGGTGACTTTTCTAGAAGAGCTTCCTTTCTGGACTCTTTCTTGTCAATATTTTTTTAGCATTTCCATTTTGTGACAAAGAAGTATTCATTTCCTAATCTGAATGAGAAAGCAACAAGAAAAAATGTAGGTAGGGCACTTTCTTCCCTGTAAGCTGTGGATCCTGAGCGTGGCAGCCTGCATCACACTTAGGTATGTGTCACATGCAATACATAGGGTATGCTGAATTTTACTGACCCCAATGTCCTGACATTCTTTCCACAGAAGGTTCTGGGTGAGATTTTGGAGTCCTTCCCAACAGGATAGCGGCACCTGAGAGGCTTTTTAGGTCTCCATCAGGAAAACCTCGGACCTAGGCATTCATTCCATAGAACACAAGCACGTACTCTGAATTACCTGCACAGTTGTGTTATCATAGCCAATACAAACCCCAGTGCAGTCAAAAAAAAAAAAAACGGACTGCATCCTGCCAAGCTCCAACTCCCTACATACAGCACTTGGGGTAGCTGCGCAGTCACCATCCATCAGCCCTGAAGAGTCACAGCTAGGATCACACTTGAGCACACTGGGCAAGAGCCCTAACTAGAAGCAGGTGGTTAAATAACAAGCAATGAGTTCTGAGATAACCTTTGCAACAGAAGTTTTAGAACAGCATGAAATCACTTTTGTTGTGTTCGCAGGACTTAGCAGCAAAAACCCCCATAAAACCAGAAGTTTGCAATGCCTGCATGGTCAGCGTCAGCCACCTTGTAATCCTATTATTCCTATAACATCACCTTTGTCTTCCTGCTATCCCTTTGTTATTTGTGGCTAATTTAACCATGCCCCTTTCCCCAAGTAATTAAATAGTACATCTAAGGCTTGCAGATTGCTGTGTATTTGTGCAGTGCACAGCAGAATCCACACCGGTGTAATAAGCACAAAGTACACACTAATTTTTCCAGCTTATATTCACTGCTACAAGCAAAACAGCCACAGGACTTGGAATGATCTACACATGACACAAGGTTGCTTAATGAAACACAACTGAGACATTCTGGATTTTGCTTCTCTCAACAGTGAGGCTGAAAAATGTTTTTAACACCAACAGGTTCAAGCAGGAAATCAAAACCAAGGGCTATCTTGCTCAGGATGGAAGAGCCCACTGCATCTCCCCATTGCTGTATGAGACTGGTTTCATCCCTTTTGATGTTTCTACAGATGGTGGGGTGACATTCCCGTACTCTGGAACTTGGTTATCAGGTTACCTCAATCTACAGTATCCCTCTTCTTTCTCCATTCTTGCTCTATGGACACAAGATTATATCACTTTTCTGCTTCCTTAACCAGCTGTTTGACCTCAGAAAAGTCATTCTTGCTGCCCTCATGTTAACTCATATTTTGAGAAATGAACTTTCACAGCAATTGAGTTCTGCTGCTATATGGCAGCAGCATTAACACATAAAAAGTCCTGCCTAAAAGGGTGGTTCACCAAAACAGCTCCCTTTTTGTAGCTGCTTCTATCAGAAAATAACAGCATCATGGTGTTGTGATTTAAGGACTACAGACATTAGTGAGGGTTGTGTTCTCTCAGCTTCAGCTTATTCTTTTTGTATCATGCGTCCTGTTAGAAAACATACACAGGAAATACTGCTAAATCTTAAATAATATAGTGGCACCTTGTCAGAGCTATGCAAAGCAGAGGTGTCACTAATGCTTTTTTCTATTCTGTAATGCAGTACATCACAGCAAAGTTTCAGATGGAGAAAAATGCACCTTGGTAAATGAGACAAAATGGCAATACTACGGCACCCCCAACACTGATGGAAACTTAACTCTTACCTGGACGCAGCAGACACTTGCAGAAACCCACATCAACATAGAAGTCTGGGGATACCAAGAAACAGGTAAACTGACACTGTCCCACCATCACTCACACACCTCACTCACGCACAGAGCCCTGCACAACATGCCACCCTTCACGGGCCTTAGCAAGGGCTCTGCAAGTATAAATACCTCACGGCAACAATGGCAGCTTTCCCTCTTCATTTACATGTGAGTGGAGACACCTGATTTCAGTCTTGTGGTAATTGTTCTTTTCCAGCACCTGAAACGATTTTCTTCCTCTGTGTGACAGGTGACAGCTACTCAGAAAACTGGTCGGCCGAATGGAAATATCTTTATACTTTGGCCAAAAAAATCCCCAATAATGGGAAATTTTCTTTCATTCCTGTACCCGCTAAAGGAAATTACAGTATGTGGGACTTTGGAATTTTAAGAATTACACCCAGCAGCTATCCTGACGGGCAGAGGCAAGTATATCACGACATTCATTTATCATAGGTACCTTATTATTGCTTCCTGGATTACAGCTGCTGTCTCCTTTGATGTTTAAAACTGGGACTCAGGCTCCATGTCACGTGAAAATATGGGGAGAGAACTGGAAGGGCAAAAGTGAGAAAAAGTCATGGGTCTCTAAAAAGATCCGTGTAAGCCAGAATCACAAATGCTAAAATGTATTCTGGTTATTGCATACTGCATGCTGTCATGTCACCTGCTAAATTAGGAAAATTTTGATTTGTTGTAACATTTGCAGGAAAAAGAAAGCAGTTGCCTTTGTAATGAAATAACAACTCGCGAGTTGAAAGGTTCTTCGTAATTATAGTTAGTGATTAAGACAGAATGTTACTGTCAAAACAGTGCTTGTTCAGATGCCAGATCTACTTTTTGGCTCTTTTTTTTCCAGCAATATTCCATCAGTCTGGAGCTCAGTGCATGCACTGGCTTGGCACCTTGGGCAAGACTTCAGAAAAGACCCAAAGGCATGGGCAACTGCGAAATGTGTAGAATGGGAGAAAAAGGAGGAGAAGCTTCCAGACTTCACGGAAGAAATTATAGATTGCCCTTGCACCTTGGCACAGGCACGAGCTGACACTGGCAGGTTCCATGTGAGTTATTAATCGATCCCTCTGGCTTATGACAGTTCCATGTAGAAGTTTAGGGAATTCCATACTGCCCACACACCCCTCTTCCCTCTCTAAAAGTCATTACAAGGACATGAAATTGTGTTTAAATCTGCACAAGTCGCATGTCAAATGGCAGGGTCAGATACAGCTTACACAGGTAGTACGAATAAAAACGTGCCTGTAGCACAGCAGGTGGAAATCCCCTTCCAACGGGGAATTAAGACAGTAGTTCCAGCGGTAGACAGGAATCATTGAGGGAAGGCAGTGAGCTCTGTGGAGCCGGGGGCAGGGATGACTTCTTCGAGACCCTACAAGATGGCAGCCTGTCTTTGTACGCAATAGCCCCTGCCAGAAGAAGCAGGCCACCTTTCTGCCAAGCATACCAGGATTTGCTGCAAACCCTCCCGCCGTGTACTTCAGAGCTCAAGTCCACAGCCATAATCCATTATTTCCTGTCCCCTGCTTCCTTCCTCCTCCTCAGCTTCGCTGTTAACAAGCAACCGACAAAAGCTAAGAAATCAACTGCCCTTTAGTCTACGCTTTCACTTACAGCGCTGATCTGAGGACCACATAGGGTAACTTCCTCTCCTATTTATGATACCAAATGGTGGCAGTGTGTTCATGCATATTAAAAAACAAAAAAAAAACAAAAAACCCCCCCCAAACATTAGGTAATTTTGTTACTATCCTTTCCTGGTTATGAAGCTCCAAACACAATGTGTGTTTTATGTGATACGGTTAAAAGCACATGAAGAAAAAAAATTAGATCTACTGCACTGCCTCTGTCTAAGAACATAGGACAAAAGTTAAGTTTAGTCTGGTTTGATCTGTCTGTGTTATGCACTTATACCTATAATACTATATAATACTATATATACTAGATATATAGTATTATATCTGGTATATCATATACCAGATATAATACTATATATCTAATACTCTACATAATACTATATATCCCCATCTAGCTGCATCTGTTCCTCAAGGCGCTGTAATAGACCATAAGCCGCTCAGGTCAGACTAACAGGGCGCTCCAATCACTTCAGTATTAAATTCACTGTTTTTCCTATCGTTCCGTGCTGCTCAACACACAGCTGCAACCAGACTTTACACAGACCTCAGAGACAAAGGGTGGGGAGAGGACATGAAAATAGGAAGGACAATGGGGGAAGGACCCCATTAAGCGTGAGCGTTGATCTTTTTTCAGACAGATTACGGCTGTGACATTGAAAAGGAGAGTGTGTGTACTTACCACCCTGGCGCTGTGCATTGTGTAAGAGCCATCCAAGCCAGGTAAAGAAAACTATTTAAAACTGCATTTTTTTGATGACTTGATCCACCTCAGAGATAGCAGCGTCCCAGAAGTCACAAACGTCTCCGGACTCTCAGCTCTCAGGCTCATAGCAACCATTGTTCCCCTCTTATTCAGGTATCGGCCCTCATTGCTGAGGTGAAGTTAAGACCCTGGATTTAATAAACAGTTAATTGCACTGTGCTAAATCTTAGGATATCAAAACAAGCACCAATGCTTAAAAGAGATTGATTAGGCCTAATTAAGCCTTTCCTGTATTGGTCTACTTAAGTTCAACCAGTTATTCTTTGCACTCTTTCTATCGGAACAGTTTTGAAGAGTGCTATGTTGGTGTAGCTCTAAGGCCTACAGAACTTCCTTACTTACTGCCTTGGCTAAAAACCCTCCCTCCCTACCCCTCATCTGGTCTAATTTATAACAACAGAGTCGGGGCGGGAGAGGGGGGAAGTCTAGCTGGGAGGTATCATCCCTGGACATCATATAAGGCTTGGCAACCCAAACATTTAGCGATATCCACAAAAAGGCAACAGGTAACCTCTAAATACGGATGGACTTCACAGAGCTGAACGGTGACTTTCTTCCCAACCAGTCCCCAGTACGCGGCAGGACAGCAGTGCTGCTACGACCGCACGGGGACCCAGATCCTCACACACGACTCCACGGGAGGCAGCACACCTGATCGAGGCCACGACTGGGGCTCACCACCTTTCCTGAAGCCCCCCCGGATACCTGGCTTTTCCCACTGGCTTTACGATGTCATCAGCTTCTATTACTGCTGCCTGTGGTCTGACAACTGTCACATCTATATGAAAAAGCGGCCCTCCAGTGACTGCAGGACCTATCGCCCGCCTCGAGCTGGTAAGGCCTTCAGAATTCCCTAATGGAGTGTAGCTTTTTGATGCAGTGTTGGCTTTTAGAATATATTTGTATATGTATGTGTCAGTTGACAATGGTGAGGGTACAATGTCCTGTGGAAAATTTCCAATGGAAGGTTTCTATTGATCTATCAGTGGTGGAATCTGTATGTGGTTTTTAATTGTCCTGCAAGATTTTCTGCTGTTGAGCATCTCATTAACCCCAAGTTCTACCCCAAGATCTACCAAGTAAGCATTGCTGCCTGTAACAGCCTTTTAAAGTGCAGCCCTAAATGTTGGGTGATGAAGACAAGAGTAACTGGAATGATGTTTCTCACTGTTCCCACAGTGCTGTTCAAGGTTGGCATGGCTGTCCCTCATATTACATTTACCATGGATCCGTCTTGCATTTTTTCCTTTGTTTAAATGCCATTCTTTGGATCACCACAATGAGATTTTTTTTTTTCTCATGAAGCTAAGAAGAGGAGTAATGGGTTGCGGGTTTTGCTTATCTTCTTTCTTTTTTTTTTTGCTTTTAAAAACAGCATCTGCTTTTGGGGATCCTCACTTCCTCACATTTGATGGTCTAAACTTCACCTTCAAAGGTCATGGAGAATACACGTTGGTAGAGTCTGATCTCACATCCCTACGAGTGCAAGGGAGGACACAGCAGGTACACTTTCCCAACGGTACGTTGGTAAGAGAGGAAGCAGTGATGACAAATAATAGCTTCTGAGGTTGCTTGGTTTGCACTTCACAACATTCTTCCTATCTTCTCTAGTCTTCTCCTTTTTTGGCCATTTGTGAAAGGTCAACGTTTTGAAGCTAATCAGAAGGCAGACAAAATGTTCAGGAAGAAAATAACTTCCTAAACAAAGATTATTTGCTAGTTTTATTGGGTTTGAGTAATGGAAATGTAAGGTTTTCTGTTGTGTTTAAGAGCTCAAGAAAACTGTTCTCATTTCTCTCCCATTCCCATCTATAAGGAAACAAAAGGTCAGTTCTAGGAATCAGTCAACAGCCGTAGCTCCAGCCGATGCGTTTTGATAGTATTGTAGGTGAAATGTAATAGAAAACAGGTAAGTGTATGCCTGCTTTATGTTATTTCTGTGTTAGCTGTATACGCATGCATGTGTTGACAGAGCAAAAATGTCCCAGAAGGAGCTGAGAAAAGATACTTTGGAGGTGGGAAAACTCTTTCTGAGCACCTCAAGCTAGCAGAAAAGTACCGAATGTCTGGTGAGAGGGTGGTTAAGGGGGTGATTTTTTTAATTCAAAAGGCCTGATTGTCCCTGTCTTTTGGCTTGTTGGTAAAACAAAACCTAGGGCAGAAGAAGCTTTCTGGAGTACCTGTGACCTTCATCGTTTGAAAGGGGAGATTGCAAACCAGCCTGTAAGGAGGAGGTTGTCATATACCTGCATTTTAAAATGAAGGAAAAATAGTGAATGAAACAGCAGAATGGGATCGTGCTTCTTATGGCAACCTGAAAAGCCTTATGTCAGATACTTTTGTTGATGCTTTTCCTGTATCTAGTACTGTTTTACAGTACGTAAAATAGCAGGCTTGCCTCAGGAAATAATATATAATAATATTCCAGCTGACTTCAAGGATTTGGTACTTCTGGTACAATTATAAGGATGGACTAAAAATTGTCTGTGCGTTTCACCACCCATGTAGACATGAGTGCTTATACTGAATATCACATCATATAGGATGGAGATTATCAAGGAAATATTTTGCCCTTGATAGATTTTACCACGTTTGTGGTAGAAGTGGCATGAGTCACTGAGCAGTTTATTCTGAAGATCAGTTTCCTAAATTTTTGTTCACTTTGTTTCTTTTTTCTGTCATGCCCTCCCTGAAATTATCTTTGATTTTCCCAGGCCTTATTCACAGGACTGAATGTGCAAGAAGGAGATCAACTGGTCTTCTTACATAGCTCAGCCACTGCCATTGGGATGAAGAATTTAGAATTTCCAGACTTTTTTAGCATTAAACATTCTGCTTTCAATATACTGTACTGGTAGGAGGCTTATACTGTGGGTTTTTATATGACTTACATGCTTAGCAATTCCCTCAAATATAAATAATCATATGTAGTTACTTTTAGGAAATATCTGGGGTTTTTTTGCCTGTATCATTATAACCTTCCACATTTACTTTATGTCATGTCTGGTACTTTGAGGGGTTGTTTTTACATTTGGAAGGAACTGGGGCTCAGGTGACACGCTTGTCCGCGGTGGCCATGCAGGAGAACAACTCTGATGTGATCGAAGTGCGCTACTTGAACGATTATCTGCAGGTCCTCTTGAACCAGAAGGTCGTCAGCTTCTCTGAGCAAAGTTGGCTGGACCTGAAAGGTTAGTTACAAATATCGGTCTTGTAAGCTATTGTATTCCGATAGAGTCCATGTATAGTTAAAAATATCTCTAGATGCATGTGTTTTGACTCTCTCTTCAGTGTCCTTTTGCGAAACAGGTTGCAGGTCACTCACTACTACTCTGTAGTAGCCACCTTACTGCAGTTGTAGGTATGAAGATGTGGCATCCCTTTAAACGCTTCTCAGAATGTAGCCAAGAGTGAAAGGGAGAAAAACCATTATGAAAAATAGTTAAAACTGATGGCACAGCAGTCTATTCCCTACAGATGACTAACTATTTTGTCCCCTTCCTCTCATTGCTCTAGGTCTCTTTCTCCATTCTACAGCTGATCAGAAAATCACAGTGATGTTCTCTTCTGGGTCTGGCGTGGAAATAAGGGGAAGCGGAGGATTTCTGACCCTGACAGTTCTGCTCCCAGAGAAGTTTATGAATCACACACAGGGTCTCTTTGGGGTAATGAATGGCAATACGGAGGATGACTATACCTTCAAGAATAAAACCACCATGTCAGTTCATGCAAGTCCCCAGCAGGTGTTTGAGTTTGGAGCTAACTGTAAGTCATTTCTCTGGCTTATTATTACATTTTCTTTAGAAATTCAAAACAGCTTGTGATTTACAGACTAGCAAATGAAGTTTGTGTTAAGCAACCTATACTGGGGGAAGAGCAGGGAGTAAGGGAAGTATGCCCTCCTCTACCCAAGTGGGTAACGTATCTATCTGAATGATTGAAGACAGAACCATGATGGGAGTGTCCTGCACTTTGTTCCATCAAGAGTCAGAGCTCGTATTTGACAGCTTCCACTTTCAGAATTCCATCTGCCATGGTCATCTGAACACAGCATCACCAGACTAAAGTGGTACAGAAGTATAGCAATAGCCAGGGTCAGCTATCTTTTTCCAGAATACTAGCAATATTTCCATCAAGTACCATGCTGACAAATTAAAAAATCATTTCTTAAATCACAATTTAATACTTGTCCCTTTAAAAAAGAGAGTATGGGTGTGGGTGTGTGTAAAAGAATGGCTGCTTTCATTTAATGAATATGATTAGGCTGCTATCCCCAGCCTGCACCATTAGACTGGTCAGCATTCCTCCTGACAGCAGGTTAGGAGATGGGCCAGAAACATGATGCAAAATACCCTCTGGCTACCAGCTGATGTCTGTATCAAGCACAGTGTAGCCATACTCCAGGATCCCGATCACACTGAAAAGTCGCACTGCTCCTACTTCAGGAAGTTTCTGATTTAGCACAGTGAAAACAAAAAAAAAGCGGGGCCACAGCAGAGACGATAAATTTAGGGACACGCAGGATCAGGATTTGTGTTGCTTGTCATGTTTGGTTTAGCTGGCTCTGTCTGAGATACTTCTTTGTCACCATTTTGCCAGCAGGCATCTAAAACCATCTTCATGTAAAATCATAGCTACACGATTATTTGGATCTAATGTTAAGCAACTGATCAAACACCAGGTTAACCAAACACTAACTTAGTGCTAAATTAAGATGCTGCATATCAAAAAGGAAAATAATCTTAATTGGAAGGAAGCTGCAGGGCTTTGTAGATCTCTTCCAGCTCTAGCTATGTTTACGCACTAATCAGTAGCAGAAGGTGGCATAGGTCTGCAGACAGGGTTATATATGAATCTCTCTCTCTTTCTTTCTCCATCTCCCAAGGGGCTGTTGAAAATGGAACTTCTCTCTTTACTTATGACACAGAGTCCTTACTGAACAATTTCTTTTATGGGGAAAAGCACAATGCTTCCTTTCTGCCCGTGTTCATTCCTTATGAAGACCCTGCGGATCCGCTGGTGAAAGATATGGTCTCGCTCTGTGACTCTGACCCCTTCTGCAGATTCGATGTCCTGACAACGAGAAACCTTCAAGTGGGAAATTCCACAAGACGATCTCATCAGAATCACAAGCTGCTGGTAGAAAATCTAAAGCCAGGTGATACAACATTCCACAAAGCATCCATCACTGCAGTTCTTTCTGCAGGGCATGTAAATAGTTAACACTGTTCGAGGAGACTTTGCTCAACTGTAGGTTCACGCACCTGTAAACACTCTTATCGGGAGGAATTGTCCTTGTACCAGCAAAACTCTGCACTGGTAGGATAGTTAGACAAACACAAAATACATTTATTTCAACTTCTTCCACTACTACACCACGGTGTAGCACCCTTATCTTCATTTTCTATGCCTTCACCTGTCTTCCTCAGACTTAAAAATAAAAAAATTTAAAAAATTCAGAAAGTATCCCCTCCACTTAGCCTAAAAATCTTTGTCTTTCCATGACTTGCCACTAAAATGCCATTTGAATCATTGTGATGGAGATTCGCTACCCAAATCCAAAATACTTTAACCAGGTATGTCTCTTTTACTAGTGATCTCTTGTGGCTGGCTGGGTCATCCAACTAATGGAACAAAGAATGGAACTAATTACCTGCTGGGCTCAACCATCACTTTCACCTGCAACGAGGGCTATGAACTTCGTGGGGCAAAGGAAAGAACTTGCCAAGTGACGGGGACCTGGTCTGGAGAAACACCCAGTTGCACCACGAGAGCAGGTCTGTTTCCTTTTAAATGGTCTAAATTGACATTAAAAAATCATTATCACAAACAAGGCAATCTCAGTATACGATGACAGCCCTTGACAAAAGCAACTTCTCTTACTTGGGAAGATGTTAGACATGAGATCCCTGGGTTTCTAGGAAGATTAATATTCAAATCTAAATTACAGGTTTATGGTGGGTTTGTTTTTTTTTTTCTTGAATTTCATGTATCTACTTTTTCTAAGGGTTTAGGGCTACATGCCTCCCTTTCTCTAGGTTTGGCTGAAAGGAACTGGTGGGCATGCTTCTTGAGTGGACGACATAAAATAAATTTCAAACTCAGTTTTGGAAAACCAGGAAAGCACAGTACTTAGCTAAAAATTATTCCATAACACAAAAATACAAAAGCTACAAAAAGAATCCTTATTTTCATGTAATTTTCTTATGTAAATGTAGTGTTCCTTTAGTAGCTTTATAAATATATAATCTATGCATACATGCATACACATAGGGAACTAGAGATTATTCAAATCCTTTAGTACCCACATAATTTGAGCTATTTTTCAAGTACAAAGATGGCACAGCCCCCAACTGTTTATTGTCATGCTTCATTTTGTCAGTAAAGTTAGTGCAAGTGAGTAATAGTATTTAGTAGAAATAACATAAATTTATTACCGCTCCTGTGTCACTACTGTTAGATTATCAATTAGCCTGGGATTATGGGATTTAGTAGCAGTTTGGCTGTCTCTGCGATCTACAGGAAACTGCCCCATATTTTCGGACAGTTTCAGCTTTGTTTTATTCATACATCACGTACACTCCAAATGTCCTCAAGATGGCAATGTTTCAAAGCACCAGGGTGATGCAAGGCCACATGGCGTGTTGAAGCACTTTTAACACTAAGTTAGTTGTTCCCGAAATTACTCAGCAAATAATGGATATCAACAGATTCTCCATTCTGAGCACCTTCCAAAGAAACGTGGAATGTGCACAATGCACAGCGATGAATTCCTGGCCAGCTGACACGTTCCATCCGCCTCTTGCAGACCCGCACCAACTACTTGTTCATTTCCAACGCGGTTCTGCACGTTTAGTGACATTTGTGAGATGAAACGCTGTGAGTTTGGGCAGCAGATTGTGGAATTTAGCATAAAAAATAATTATCAAACATTTGCATATACCATACAGTCAGATCTTGATTGTATTGATCTGCTTGCTTAATTTTAAATAGATGAGTGAACGTTTATGGAATGTTTCCTTGGACCAGCCATTATTAGTAATCAATATGCAACTGGTTGTGTGCCCAGGGGCCAATCTCAGTAGTGATGCTATTTTGGAAAGAGTGAAACTAGAGGTATTTCAAAACATTTCTATTTAATATGATAGGCCAGAGCATATGGAGTACTTTAGTTAACTGTTGAAAATTCAAGAGAGTCAGAAGTTTAGCAGATAATTTAGCATGCTTCATTGTTCACAGTAATAATAGATGGGCTGCCAAAAGTCTGAGAAGAATGACATCTTTACAAAGTAAGGCCAGATCTTAAAAAGTCAGTGGCAAAACACTTTGCCAAGCTGAAAGCTAAGAACATTTTTCCATTGCTGCCACCAACCACATACATACTGGATAGGAGCCAGTCCGTCTCAATAAGCAAACTGGATGCTGACATTTGCACTAGAGAAAGGGGGACAAAAAGCCAGTCCTGAGAGATGGGAGGGAAGGAGCTGGAAGATACACAGAGATTAACTGCACTCAGAGTGATGGAGACATGCCGCAGCTTTATGGCTAAGCAAACAAAACCCGCAGTATTTGCCAGCACGTGGTTTCCTGAAAGATGACAAAGAACAACAAGGTGTGAAAGAATTGATCTGATTGTAACAGAGACCCTCCTTACCGTTTTATATTTGCGGTTGTAGTTCATTTGTAACGTGAGCAAAAAAAGCGATTTTTGATCAGTCTCGGGAAGCTGGAGTATGGCAACGCTGCCCACAGCAGCAGGATACCGACAACTGAGCGAGACAATATAAAACACAAATTGCATACACAGTTCTTCATTCATTTTTTTTTTTTATTGCTGTGCCCTAATAATGCCATTCATGTCTAGCCTTGTTCCTCCTTTTGCATCATAAGATATGCTGCTGGATATCAGCCTCTGTCAGAGAAGGTTATTTTATTGATAGGTCCAAGTCTCTCCAGAGAAGACAGGCAAAACAGTCCAAAGTTCCTCTTACTTGTGTCTAAACCTCTAGTGTTTTTATAGCATGGATAGTTAGTACTTGCTTTCCGCTAAATACATTCCCGCCTCCGGTCTAAAACATGGCTGAAATCCAATGCCAGTTTTCCTTGCGTTGATTCTGAATTCAGTGTTAAGTACCAAAAAGGTCTTCATGTTGTCAAAATCTGTTGTTACCAGGATCAGTTTTCTTCACCGTTCTCCTCTGTAGACAGCAGCGCACTGCTGGCTCGCCAACGGCCATTTTATCAAGTTCTGTGACAGAGGGGCTTCTCCAGGCCAGGAAAATGAGGACAAAATTAACGGATGGCACTTCCAAATTTCTGGGCGCCTGAGTGGGTGACCACTGACCCAGCCACCGTGATTAGTGGTCACATCCCTACTTCCAGCACGAACTATTAAAACACACTTTCTCAAATGATTTCGTTCGTGCTGGTCAAGGACACGGGGACCAGCCCTCTGTTATTCTCGGCTTCCAGGGGAGCCGCTATACAGTGCTGGGCCCGTAACACCTGCGGCAGCCCTGTGGCACGTCACATTCAAGCTCTGTATTGCAAATCACCACGGTTTTTCAGTTGCTGTATGCCTCTGTTTTTCAAAAGCTAGAAAAGTTAAAATACAGGCATGAGGTACGCGAAAACTGGATGGGAAGAGAGGTGGAAACAAGAAAATTGAAGACCAGTTATTTTTGCAAAATCCATTTCTGTATTTGAAATTTCGAGTACAAATTATGCTGTTGGGCCTGCATACTGTTGCTTTTGAGTTTTGCTTCCTTGAATTAAAGTTTCCATGGAAATCCTCTGCTAATAATTATTTTGCTATGCTTCTAATTACAATCCCACTGCAAGTCTTGCCAGTACCACAGCAACCTCCCTTCACAGAATATCGCATAGAAGAAGAAAAAGAAACCATTCAGCAAAACCAAAAAGAATTGAGTAAAAACAGAAGTAAAATGCAGCTAAAAATTATAAAATCTTAGCAACATATATACATGTAGTCTCTTTGTGACAGACAATAATTTGGTGTTGTTAAGTGCAATCTGGTTTTGTCTGTCTTTTGTTTTTTCCTCTTTTTTTTTTTTATTTCCCCCCTCCTCTTCTCACTTTTAGGTTTCATTTTCCAGGCCCAGGCTCTGTGTAAATACAGTCCTTTTTGGAAAGTTGTCAGAAATCTCATTAGCCTTCTGCACTTTTTTTCTCAGATGAGGATGCCAAAAAACATTAGATCTGCTTATTATGGAATTGTTGTCTGTCTATTGTTTCCAGGAGACTGGCTGCAAAACATATTACAATTAAGAAATATAACCTGAGATCATAAATTCAATACAAAGATTTCACAACAGGGGCAAATCACCACTAGACCAAACTACCGAGGCCAGTGGTGGGTTCTCATCACTTGGCAGAACCAGGGTTCCTGCCTGGAAGGAAGTTTTTGAGCCTTGTATAGAAGTTACTGATGAAGGACCAGTGAAACAGTTTACGTACCCATTTCTTTACTTAAACTTCAGTATAAACCAAATCAGAAACACCACTCTGCCATCGCTGTGGGCTGGGCTGCAGTTCGGGCGGTTCTTCCTGCAGGCACCACAAAGCGATAGAAGGAAGGGCTGGAAAAACGCAGCCCAGATGCGTTCCAACTCAGCTGCACCACTGCTCACCTGTCTCTGAACAGGCTAGTTATTTAGTGCTCCCTCATCCATGCACATGGTGCTGTCAACTAGGGGCAGAAAAAGGGCAGAGCATTGAATCTGCTTTGACCTGGGGACACCAGAGTGTCTCAGAGCCAAGGAGCTACACGTCTGTTTGACTCTGACACTGAACCTGGGACAAAGGCTGCCTACGCTGGCACCTGTAGTTTCTCAGCAGTGGTACTCCAGCAGGTATTTTCCTTAAAGGATACAAAATTCAGGAAGCATTGTTTCTCCCAGACAGTTCACTACAGACGCTGCATCTCCTAAACTTTTACCAGTCCTCGTATGTGTCATGAAAAATTTACCTGCGTGATATCTTTAGCTTCTGTCGCTCACCACAGCCATGCGGCATCCCGCTGGCACTGTCCACGTCAGGAGGAGGGTGACAGAACCGGTACCCTGCAACTCTGTAGTAGAGTAAGAAAACAAGAAGAGATTTGTTATTCAAAATTTGTTTCATATCTGGTTTCTTTCCATCTTTTGTGTGTCCTTATTATGCAGTCACAGTATTAAATGGACACTTTCAGCATCTTCATAATGTCTGATGCAGCTCACCGTACCCATGCCAGGACAGTCACTTTTGCTCTTACATAGAGTATGACGCAGCAGAGGCGGTTTCAGAACTTTAATGCCAAAATAGGGGCAATTTTTAAAGCAATCAAACCGTATGGAAAAAGAATTGAAAAATTGTGAGCTGTTGGGATTAACAGTTATACATAAATGTTGTACATTCGTGATGTTGACTACACATGAGCCACTAGCCATCCGTCCAGCTTTTGCAGCCGCCTGCCCTAACTGCCAAATGTAGGAATTTTGTGAGTTCCCGCTCTTTACCAGTTGGTTCCACAAATACAAAGAACAGTAAAATTAACACTATATGTACAATTTAAAAAATGGTCATATGTGATGACATTCAAACAGATATGAAGAAATTTATCAGTGTCTTCCTGTTTTGTTGTGGTTGGTCTCTGGTTTTCAGATATCAAACAAATAATTCTTCTTGGCTGTGTATTTGGAATAGTCGGTCTTGCAGTCCTGGGACGTCTGACTTTCTTGTGTAGGAAGGAGAGGTAAGACTCAACTGAACTGAAAACACAAACGAACCTGCTAAAGAAACAGCAAGTGTTGTGACCTTTTTAATCGTTTTTCTCAATGACAAAGCAATCAAACATGATATCCTCCTGCTATGATCTTTTATGAAAAAAATCAGGTCTGAATAGTCTTTGTGTCCTGCTGGAAGACTACGAAGCACAGTTGGAATTGTATTATCAGGACACGCAAACATGTGATTGATTGATTGATTGGTTGGTTGATTGATTAGGAACAGGACATTTTGGTCAAAATAACTTTTTTGTTGAGTGATAAGGCTACCTGATTAAAAGCGTTCTGTTTCAGAAGAGGTGTGCTCATGATACCAATAGGTAAATTTGATGTACCATCTAAGGAGCGCATTGCATGATTCTGTAACTTTCTGCACAGCTTTGAACATATTCCCACTTTCAGACATGCATGACTTTGCCTACAGAATGCTTACATGTCTTTTGCGCCAAAGAGGTGAATAGAACTTCCAGTTTGCTGCCCATTCTTGGAGCCTTTCTACCACACAGAAATAAACTCGCTATAAAAACTATTACATTTTTAAAAGAAGTCTCTACAAAATGTTATGTGGCTAGTAAATTACTTTTTTGAGGTTTCAGTCCTTTGTTTTAAAAGGTTGCTATGATTTCATATATTCTGTATATAATTCGTTCTGTTGGCCAGTGCTAACAAGACACTTAAAAAATATTTTTGGCTCCGTGCCTTTCTGACAGGTTCATCATTGCAGAAGCTCTTGAAAAAGAAGGCAGTATGAGAGCCATGTCCGTCAGCGAAAATACAGTCCACTGATTCTGAGTCAGCCACCAATTAACTCTGTCTGTCAGAGGGCCGGAGACACTGCTAAATTTTGCCCCTTCCCTTTAAATCACATAAGCATTGTTTTCTACACTTCACAGAGAACACTCGTACCCAAAACACTTTTTCTTTCTCCCCTCTACAACAACAAAAAAAAAAAACACCAAACCCAAAATGGATACTCAGCACAGGGTAGATAACTGCAGCAATTAATGTGTTTTGCATACATAAAAGTGCATAGACAAAGGACACCTCCCATATTTGCCAAATTTTACACACACCAGATTCCCACATACAAAACCAACTGGTTTAAAACACTACTATTACAGCTATGTAGACTTCTCACATTTGGGAGCAGCTTGCAGAACTGATACTCTGAATTCATCATTGTACATCAAAAAAGAATTTAAAAAACCTGAATTACACAGTTCAGTTACACAGAACTGGAACTTTAAAAATTGGTGCAAGGTTACTATTTCACCTAACCCAATATTCTTCTCACCTTGATCTAAGCAATGACATCGTGGTAACTACTTTAACAGTCATCTCTAGCCTTTTTTGGTTTTAATCTATTTCTTTGTCTTTTCTTCCAAAGACGCAAAGAAAACCAGAAACTTCTTTCAGAGGGGCGAGTTGGATCTGACCAAGAACCAACGAAATTCCAGAGGAGTTTTTAATGAAATACAGAAGAAGCATAGCAGAGGATTAAATAGTCCACAGCAACAAAGATAGACTCTCCAAACACAAACAATGGTTTTATACAGTATGCTATTATTTGATTTCTGCTTTTTATGTAATGAGTGCGGAATTGTATGGGAAATGCTCACCAGCGTCCTGGGATGACGTGGTGGCAGGCTCAGCCCACCGTCTGTCAGGAGCGAAGGATAACGCTTCCAAAAGCATCAGTCTCCAAGGTACGGGCACTAGTTTGAAGTCGGCAAAATGCAAAGAATGCCAGCCGACTACGCTCGCCATTGCCAGAGAAACATCCGCCTTCTCTGGCGCCACGTAAGGCTGATTTAGGCAGATGTGAAAGCGGGTGCACCGTCAGCTGGACTACTGGGAAGTGGGGCTGAGTGTGCAGATTGTTGGGGTGTTTTTTAGTATGGAGGGAGAGATATTGCAGATATTTAAACAGTGCATTCTTACATTTTGGCAAGTCTCTGAATACAGACTCAAAGTGGCACTTTTATTTCAGCTCTGCTCTAATCTTAAAAGGATACAATGGGGGGGCAGGGAGGGGAAGTACTCAGAAAATGAAACCTTTCAACCTTTCCTTCCAGGTTAACCTCTAATGATTTTTTTTTTAAATCTATCTTTATTCAACTGTGCAATTAGAGTCCATCTTCAAAACAAAAAATCTGTTACCTGCACTGTAAATGTTTTGCAAAACTTGCAATGTTTTCCTTGAATAACCGCAACATGCATACTGTTTCTGTGTAATACCTACCTGTATTACAGTCTGTTTCATTACCTTCATTAAAAAGTGATTTCTGAACTACTACCTTTTACCGAATCCTTTTACCGAAACCAATCACCATTTGCTTTCGCCTATACCGCAAAGGGTCTGTGAAGTCAGTTCTGTGTTGTGAACTCTTTCGATAGCGAAAGAATTACTAACTTCTGCAGGTCATTTGGTCTGGTTTTCTAAGGTCTTTAATTCATTAACTACTGCAAAATCCCGGTGGTTTCAAAAAGCAAGGACAAAACTCTGCAGCACCAAACGTACAGGAAAACTAAATGAGTGAAACAGTACAGATTTTGCATTGTAATGGGAACAAGACAAATTGAAAGAAATGCCTCCATTTATTATGAAGTATAAAATTATTCATTACTTATTAGCTGCCATTGCTGTTGCCATTGTTGTTTGTAAACAGAGACCACAAACCACAAGCAGAAAATTACAAAATGAGAACAAGTGATCTTGAATACAGTAAGCTGAAATACAAACAACTCTGCACAACAGGAAAGAAAGAAAAAATCTTGTAAAAAAAAAGGAACTTTGAAAGAAAAAGGGGGAATGATTATTGGCAACAAGCTGATGGTCCATTGCCAGTGTGCTACAGTTTCAAAAACAAAAATGCGCAACCGCTGTGTACACCCGTATCAACTGTGTGCAACTGACTAGTGGAGAAAGTGGGCAGCAGAAGGAACAACGGTGATTTTGCCCAGGAGTGCTAGAAGACTGAACTGGACGTTTGGGGATATATAAGGTTGACTTTGTGAACTTTGTTACCAAAACACTGTTAAAAATTTGTAAGCCTTCTCTGTTCCAGTGTCCTTAAAGAACAGAATGCCAGACAAAAGGGAAATGAAAATGGGTGAACGGGTACCATAGTGGGGTCCACGTCCATGGAGAGGAGAATTTTGTCGGTCATTAAATCACAGTGTAATGTCTCATACGCTGTTAGACAGCCTGTGCCACAAGGAAGTGCTGCTTGCACACACCATGGCTTGTGACAGAATGCCAGCAGCACTCCGTGTCAGTGGCTCAGACTGGGGAGGGAATATACGGAATGAATTACAACTCTGGTCCTCCAAAAAATTTTGTATGTTAATCTAAGAACACAGACAATTCCTATGAATCAGAATTATTTGGCTTTTCCCATCATAAACAAAGCAGCGGCAAAAACAAACACCCACCCCCTACCACCACCACAAGCTGTTCCTTCTGCTCCGTCTTGGTAACCCTGCCGTCCCAGTGAGCTCTGATTCCCTGGTTTATACACACACATACAGGCAGCGGCAACAAACTCGTGTCTGCTCGCAGCACTCTTGTGCAACCAAAGTTCAGGACGAGGAACTGCAGCAGAATTTGTCAGCCAAACAGCTGAACATGCTTATATATCGTATGTGTTAGGAGAAGCTAAATAGTTCCATAGTTACCGTTAAAAAAAAAAAAAAAAGCATAACACCAAGCTAACAGAACACTGCTATTGTTTTTCAGTATTTCATCTGCTTAAAAATTCTACATTCAGTAGGAATTCAGCTCAAAGAAATAAGAATGTGGCACATTATTATGCTATGCTGTTAAAATATACATGTAAAGCCATGCTAGTATGTAATAATTTTTCTGGTTTTTATATACATTGGAAAGGCCAAAAGAAATTTAAGCATGTTTTTCACCTCAAAACTAACCTTATGGCTTTACACGATGGGAGGTTTCTGCATGCTGAGATGTACTGTAGCACGTATTGACACAATGGCTGAAGCCACAAACTGTATTTTGTCGTTTCCTCGTTGACAGTAATGAAATTGCTCTCTGCCTTTCAGATGCTGGAAGATGCCACCCCATTACACAGCGACGGTGTAGAGGTGCTCCAAGGACAGGAACGTTCGCCCTCCTGCTCCTGACAGAGCGAGTGTCACTTTCTGGACAGGCTTTTTGCTGTTGACCACAGACTGGTTTGGGTTGGAAGGGGCCTTAAAGCCCACCCAGTGGCACCCCCTGCCCTGGGCAGGGACACCTCCCACCAGCCCAGGCTGCTCCAAGCCCCGTCCAGCCTGGCCTTGATGGTTGGGTTCGGGTTCTTTTCCCCCTGTTGGCTGTTTTTTGGTGAAGCAGCACTGCCTTGCTCAAATGTCTCGGAGGTCAGCTAATGAGCCTTTAGAAGTTTAGCCTTTATAATCATAGAATGGTCCAGGTTAGAAGGGACCTTTCAGACCGTGGAGTCCAACCATCAGCCCGACACTGCCAAACCCACCACGCGACCACGTCCCTCAGCACCGCAACCACCTGGGCTTTATTTCTGTCCTTTGCTGTCTGCATGTAGATGGGAAAAAAAAGAAAAAAAGCCAACAAAAATCTATCTTTCTGCATGTGCATTCCCCATTCTCAGGACGCAACGCCGCTGCTTCTGGGTCAGTCTCTGTCCTCGGCGTGTCCCTGTCACCGCGGCCACGCGTGTCCCCTCGCGGGCGGGTGGCGGGATGCCCGCGGCAGTGTGTAGCCTTCTCCTCCCGTTCCCCCCCGCGGCTCAATGCACGAGGGGACGCGGGCCGCCCCCCCC
>VYZM01015986.1:152909-188313 GCA_013398915.1 Dromas ardeola
CGGGGCGCGGCGGCGGCACACACATGCCGTAGGGCCGCCGCTCCCCGCACTTCGCGCTCCGCCGGCCCGCCCCGGCCCCCTCAGCCGCCCATGGAGCCCCCCGCCCTCGCCGCCGCGCTGGCCCTCTCCGGGCTGGCGCTGAGCTGCTGCCGGGACCCGCTTCTCTCCGGTGAGTGCGGGAGGGAGGCGTCGCGGTGGGGCGGTGGCGGGCGCCTTTGGGGCCGCTCCCCGCTCTCTGAGGGGCGAGGGCGCCGGGCAGTTCCCCCGGCCCCGCAGCCCCCCGCCCGGCGGCCACCGGCACCTCTCCGAGGTCGCCACGGCGACCCTTCCCGCTCGCCAGGTCGGGGCGGGGCGGGNGCTTTGCCGATCTGCCAGTTGTGTATTGGATTGGGAATTTCCTTCTCTCTTCTGGAAGGTGGGGGGGGGGGGGGGGGGGGGGGGGGTGATTTTCGTGCGGGAGGGTCTGCGGGAGCGCGGAGACCCGTGTGGAGGCGGGAGGGGGAGGGAGAGGGACAGCGCGTTTGGCCGTCGAAGCGGTTCGGTGGCCGGGTCTGCGGGAACAGGGGAGCGCGGGGTCTGGGTGTACTGGGCGTCCCAGCGGTACTCACTGGGAAACCGAGTCACGGGCGGCAGCGGGGCAGAGTCGGGACCGAGGAGCCCAGAGCGCGGCCACCTCACCTGCGGGCAGCGTGCCACCCCGAGCGCGGGCTCCTCCGACCCTCCAGGTGCTCGGCCGGCCAAGGAGTCTGGGAAGCCCGGAGCTTCGCTACCTGTTGGCGTGATTTTTTCACTTACACCATTTCTCCACACCCTTTTGTCCGTGTCTCCGTTGTTACTGATGGTTTCGAGCCCCACGGTTCTCCTCCGCGGAACGCCGGCCCTGCTTCGCAAGGGCTGGGGTGGCTGGTCCAGGCGACCGCGGTGGCACAGCCATCAGGTGCAAGGTCCTCCTGGGCTCACTTTGCGTATTCTAACCCTTATTGTGCTTTATAACATAGAGTTTGCTCTACTTCCATTTGCCATGAACAGATATCTGCTCATCGAGTTTTAGCAGATGCACCTAATTAGATTTGGAAAATACTTACATAGACTTTCTTGGGGGGAAAAGAAAGCCTTTTACCAGAAAGAGAACTCGGAAGGTAAACTTTACAACTTCTCAGAAGTTACCTGAAGCGAGTAAAACGTGAGAGTATTTTCAGATAAGCGTGTAGAAAGCTGCCTAGAGACGGACATGTCTAGACCATGTCTAGCAGCGTTCCCAGTAGCATTAGGACGTGTGTGGTGCGCCCAGTAGGTCCTCCTTCCTTTGCTGTAGTCAGAGAACGTCTTCTCGTAAGGTTTGTGGGCAGAACTTGGTGTATGACCATGTCTCTCACCGCCAGCTGCGTGGCAGTGCGTGGGGGACAGACCCCAGCGTGAGGGTTTGGCTCGTAGGCTGCTGAGAGGAGCCTGTCCACGCACCTGCACTTCCATCCTCCAGCCAACGGCTAGCGGCACGCGCTGGTGGCCACCAAAAGGGACAGAGATGCCTGAGCACCAGCAGCTGGGGCAGGGGGAGGAATATATAATGCCTCTGAGTGCAGCGGAGCAAAGCAGAATGGATCTGGAAAGTGCTGCCACCTGTGTGTCTTCTAAAGAACCTGGAAACAGTGCAAATCTGCACTTCAGCGAGGACCTGTAATTTGTAGGGCAGGAACAAAATCCGCAGAGTTTGCTAATCTGCGCAGACCTTACCTCAGGGTCATCTTCTGGACCCATAATCCCACAGGACCGAGACGGGATCAGCTGGCTCGGGGTGCACTTGAAGCCAGCAGAACTCTGAAATGACAGACATTAGTATTGCTTTTGTAAGGCAGTTTGTCATACAGTATGTTTTTAATGCCTATTCCATTTTTATCAAGTGCAGGTCTTAATAAGTTTATTGTGAAATGCAGTCAAAATACAGACTGCGTCGCACCATCATTTGCTAAGATAGAAGAGAAACTTTAACTTCTGGAATTGCCTTATGAAAAATGTCTCGAATTGTCGGCAATTAAGAGTGAGTTAAGAATCGTTTTTGCACATAGTGCCGTGCTGCTGCTCACAGAATGTTTCTGCTTCGCTGTGTGATCCCTAACAGTTTCTATTAATCCAAACACTGACATTTGCAGCATTCAAACTTCAGTCATACCACATTTCTCAAGTGAATCAGAAATAAGAGACGGGTGAATAGATTGCCTAACATTAAAGGACTGTCTAAATTTGGTGAGCTTTGTATTACAAGGCCAAAGAGATGGAACTGCCTTCGGCAAATGTTAGTTTCAGTGAACAAATGTTATTTTATATACTCGGTGCAATAAGATCTCACTTCTAGTTTCTGTATTTGTAGTGCTTATTTATTTTCCCCATCAGAAATGTGTATGATTGTCAGAATCTTTTTTCTTTCTCTGTTTTCTTTCCATTTAGCAGTACTGGCTCACCAAGTCCTGGGTTTTCTTCCCAGCTGAGTCTTTCCTTTGAGCTGCTTCTCTCCCAAACTTCGTCTCTCTCGTCATCTTTTTCTGCCTATGTCTCGCTGATTCACAGAAGCAGTTCTACGTGATACGCCTTAAGCAATCGTCATGGAAATACTCGAAAAAGCATTTCTAACCAGACAGAAAATGAAATAGTTAGTTGGACACTTCAGCATGTCATGCTTGTACATGCATAGAGCGTAACTCAAAATCCAGAGTTATGTGAATGGATTTAGGCAGGATGGAGCCAAAGAAGTGGGAGGGAGGCAGGGATTACACGCTGCCAGCTGCAAAATTTGCATTCTTTGTCATACCACAGCATCGTGGTTCTGCTGTTGACCACTCCCTCCATCCACACAGTGGCTATGGCCCATCCTGATAAAATTTCCAAAGGGATTCAGTCTTGCCACGCTTGACAGTGGAACAACAGTTTTAAAACTTCACAAAGAAAGAAAACAAATGGGTGTATTAAGGAACAGAAATTCTTCTGGGGCCACATCATGCATTCTTACTTCCAGTGATAAAGAATCACAGGGACGAGCAAGTGCGTTTCCATCTCACAGCTGAGGACCGGCCAGCAGCTGCAAAGCTGTGGCTAATCTAGCGTGTTTGTATTCTACAAATAAAAAGAAAAAAGGTACAAAATACATACTTTAAGCATTAGAAATAATGGTAACTGCCTCTCATGTTCATACCATAATTTGCCTGCTTCCAACACATTCCAGAATGGGTCTGGCCAGTCAGATAGCATTTACCTTTTTTTTTTTTTTTTTAATTTAAAACCAAAAAAGGAAGAGCGATGAAAAAGTGATTAGCTTGGAGGTTAGTAATCAAAGCTTCACAAGAATAGCAAGATCACATATATAACAGCTCACACGCTGCCAGGGAGCACAAGTATGGAGCCGCACATGTCTGTACATTCCCAGGAATGCACGTTCTCACAGGGCAGACAGATGCTCAAGTCAAGGGCTGATCAAATGTCAGGTGAGTATCCACTGTGACGACTCTGGTTTGGACCAACGCTAAATAAGACTCTAGTCCTGACCAGCAAAAATTACTGCGTTTCAGGACTTAAAAAATCACATGCATGTGTCTGTCTGTGCGTCTGTGTTTGAATATGCAGAAGGAGAGAGAGATGATTTTTAAACTACGTGCAGAGAGCCCCTACACTGCAAAGGAAGAATGATCAGCTCACCGAGTGCCCTCATAGCATCACATTGGAATTTAACTGGCTGATTTACCAGATGGGGAGTTATTTTCTAGCAATTCTGAAAATTGCAATT
Source organism: Dromas ardeola (assembly GCA_013398915.1). NCBI lineage: Eukaryota > Metazoa > Chordata > Aves > Charadriiformes > Dromadidae > Dromas > Dromas ardeola. The sequence continues at coordinate 156,685 of VYZM01015986.1, forward strand.
TTAAGCACATATCATTCTTTCCTAAGGTTTTTTTTTCTATAGTTTGTTGTGTTGTGGGGTTTTTTACTGTTACGGTATAGGCACCCAAGCCTGATAGTTTTGGTGTAAGGGCTTTTATTGTGTTAGTATCAATTGGAATAGAAAAGTATTGAAACATAAAAATGCTACACTGATTTTGCGCCTGGGTAGGTCTAAACCACCCTGATACTTCCCCAAAATATTTATTTTGCACCATAACGTCCTATGGAACGAGCTGGATTTTCTCCTGGCCAATGGTACGGCAGTACGCAAACCAGCTTTTGGTTCAATCGATAAAACTGCATCTTCAAAGAAAACCATCGCACTGCTAAAAATATTTTTAATAATGACCACAGAAGCCATATTTGTCTCTTTGATCTCCTGAAGCTTCTTCTGGTTTTAATCAGTGTTCCCACATGAAGAACTGTGGCAACCTATGATAATAGAATCCCCATTCGCATCCGTAGGGAAACAGAAACGTTCTCATCCGAAGAAGGTAATTTGGTGTTCTGCCCCTTCCACCCGTGGGCCCCTGCCTCTGTCACTGCCGGGGTATCTTGGCATCACTTAAGTGGTTTCTGCCCTTTCCTCTGTGCATTACTCTCTCATTGAAGTGTTTCTGCTGTCTAATTATACCCTTTCAATCAAATTAGAGGCTGCAGCATCTGGTTAGTGCCTGTAACTGTTGCCATCTGCACCTAGATACAGTGCTCTCATTTAAGGAGGAGTGCTTAAATTGCAATCTCCAGCAAGAGTGGGGAGAACCGTTGAGGTGGAATGGAAATTACTTAAAATCCTCCTTAGAAGACTGCGCGAGCACATGCATCAAGCAGCTGACACCTAGTCATTACCCGACCTGGCACTGCCGGTTCCATATCCTTATATTCCGCTTCAGCGTTTTCCTGACTCTTCTGAAAGGCTGTAAGAAAAAGCAGGGAGAACTGAGCAGGAGGCTGTGGCGTGTAAATTCACGGAACCTTTCTTTCTTACTCCAGCCTTGCAGAACATCCAATGTTCTGGCTAGTACGCCACTATAATGAAACCCAAGATTTAAAGAGTGGGCACCTCCATTTACCTTTCATTAATCTGCAGATTTTTAAAACAAAACCTTGCTTCTCAGTTGGCAGTAGCTGGTAGGATAATTTCTCGCCCGGGTAGGTTAGTTTCTGGTTGAGAATTGTTGTCAATCTTCCATCTCTCCGGCTACTAGCCAGCACCTCAAGTCGCTTCCAGAACTAAAAGCAAACAAATAAAGCAAGTAACTTTTATTTTTTTCAGTGAGATAGTAACGAGTTTGTCATTCTGAATTTTCAGTCTCAAAAGCTTTGTACACGCCCCAAACTTAGAGGAATACTCTAAGAAGTCATTTAAACCATCCTGAAACCTCCACCTCTTCACTCTGCAATTTGTATTGTCACTGAATATATGTCTTTGAGAAAATACGGACTTTGGAGAACGCTCAGAAGATTTATAAGATTTCCCACTTGCCAGCCAGAAAAGGAAGAGTGTTTGAGCAGTAGATAGCTGCTTGCTTTGCTTTTCATCTCATTTGTGCAGAAAGACTGCAGATGAAATTCCAGCGTTTGTATTGTTTCTGTCTGTGGTAACGTGGCACGAAATGAGAGTTTCTCAGGTAACTGGGCCTCTTGCCATTAAGGACTTCAGAGATTAGAACCAATATCTGGAAGTCCGTCTTAGAAAATCATTGGAAGCCAATGCAGACTCCGAAATGTCAGTGTTTTGTCATCACTGCCTCATTCAGTAAAAAAGCCAGTCTGTTCTATTCTGCACTACCTTAATTTTTCAAATGATGCTAAAGTGGCGCCCATGTGGAGCCCAGGCAGCCCTACAGTCCCGAAGTAACAAAGGCAGAAATGATCATTGTAAGGTCCCTACATCGAAGAAGAAACCGAGACAGATGGAAAAAATTTCTACTACAGCTGCTGTTTGATCTTCCAAATGTTGATCTGGCTCTAATAAAACTAATTGTGAACCTGTATCACACACTGAGCATTCACTCAGAGTGGACAGCCATCCCCAGGCTTATTTTCTGCTTTTTCTTTCTAGCAGTTGCCACTCAATACACACTTACCTAGTCTCAGTATTCTTTTTTTTTTTTTAAAAGGGTTATTTTTCTGTCAACCACGGCACCTGACGTGTTGAAAACAAATCAGCCGTGACAACACACTGCTGTCCGTGTTTTCTCACTGGGGCTCATAAGCATGATCCTGAACAGGACCTGCCGGAACCTTCCAGCTTTCCAGGACTAGGACCACTGCAATGGTTCTGTCTCCAATTAGTTCTCTTTGCAGACATCCCCATGAAACAGTAGAAGCAGCAGGGTTAGTTACTAGAGTGAAGTCATCACAGAAATTGATGTTTAATCATGGATTTGACACAAGCCTCTACTTCAGGCTATGTCTGAAGCCCAGCTGACTAAGATCTTAGAAATAGGAGGAGGTTGGGGACTTCAAGATTTGAATGGTCACAGCTTTCTCCAGAAACTGTCTAAAACCCTTGTGATTTAATACAGGTTTATGGTTGACAGGATAGTTTAAAATGAGCGTGAACTGGCTGCGTGGACAGAAACAACGTGACAAATCCATCAGTCCCGGTGGCACCCTGATGCCTTCTAAGAAGCTGTCAGCTTTGGCCTCCACAAAGTGCCCCTTCTTCCCTTTGCCACTCGGAGAGGACTTGGACACAGTGCAAATTCTGTCGTAGTATACCACAGTTTTACAAAACTTTAAGGAATAAGGCTTGCTGAAATCCATAGAAGTGGTATTCATTCCTTGAGTCGCTGTTCTGATGTTAGATTCCAAGCGAAGGGCTTCATGGCCTGCAGTACCATGGGAACATCAACCAGCATAAGGCAGCTGGACCCAGTGGGTGCCAAGATACTGAATATGCTGAGAGATCCGCATCCATGTTGGTAGGAATTTTATAGAAAACTGTACAAACTATATCTCAGCAGATCTCAAAGCTGATTGTTCAAGGCAAAAGAATGTAGGACCAAGGGCCTGATTTTTAAATGCTAATATTTACTTGAAAAGATTGCTCTCTGATGCTATGGCAAAATTATTATTAATCATTAACAAAATGAAAATTTCCTAGCAAATTCCCTGTAACACAAAAAGTTACGTATTTCATTTGATAGCAGCTGCTAATTTCCATAACTTCAAGTTCTCATTTCAGTTTTTCTGGGATATTCAATGGATTTAGGCTGGGTCTCACTGCCTCCCCCTTCCACATCTAGATGCTAACAAAGCCAGGGAGCTTCACTACAACCCAGCCGGCACATTTTTCCCCAGAGCTCTGGGTAGTGCAAGGAACACGGGAGGCTCTGTTACAGCTACCTGTTGGCTTGGGAACAAAACCCTACAGCGAAGAGGAACGGAGAGAGCTCCGACTCTTCCTTTTGTGCAATGTCCTTGAAGTACTAGTGTAGTGAAGTTTGAAGAAAACCTATTTTAAAAAAAGCTGACATGAAAATGAAAAGGCAGCTTGCAGTTGCTGCTGCAAGTTAAAGCATGGGCCAGTCTTAGCAGATCCTAAAACGGGCCGATGTTAACTTCGGTTGAGCCTGTGTGCCAGATTACATTCAGGTATTGTAGCATTCCTTGCATTTCTGAGTAGATGTCAGTACATATTCCTTCTCATTTAGAAGTGAGAAGCAAAGAGAGTAACAGCCCTAAGCTGAAGCAGACATCTTTTCTGGACGTGTTTATCACTTCTCACAACTGCTTCTTTATACTGTACTTACTTTGTTTATCCAGTTTGATTATGTTTTCCTCTCTTTTCTGCCAAATTCATCAGCTTGTATTTCTCACCTATGGCATAGAAAAACTTCTACATTAACTGCAAAGCGAGAGAAGTATTGAAGAAAATTGCAACACTGTGGTGACTTTAAAGTGGGTTTTTTCATATGTTTATGCAAATATCTGTGGTGGCCTAAATACTGGAAACTCAGATTTGCATTTTCAAGTAAATGTATGTAGCTCACCTGCACGGCTAAGGCAGGCAGGTAAATCACAGTCGGGAGGAGTATTGACTTGAAGCTTGTTATTAAATTTGATAGCTTTCTGTCCAAGGATGATAGCAGTGTATATTCATGGCTGTGCAGACACTGCTCCTGTGTGCCTTCAGCTACAAAATTCCATTTAATAGAAACGCTAACTTGCCTAGGCATGAGAACACGCAGTGAAGGTACAAAAACATCAGCTTTCATCTGCTGTGTAATAAAACTGTGAAATAATCATTATAATTGCACCATTCTGATATTTGTGGGCCCAGACTAAGCTCATTTCAAAGGCATGGTTTTAATAATACATTTTCCCTTCTCCCACAGTATTTCTAAATACAAAAAAAGGTGTACTGTTAATGTCAGGATTAAGCTGGGGTGTTTTTTTCCTCTTCCAACTGCGGCCACGCAGGTCATTCTAGCCTTGTTTAGTAAGTCCATCTCGCAAGGGACACCTGGGATGAGCATTCTCCACTTCAGAGCGCTCGCCCACTGCCTCAGGGCGGTGGAACATCTCTGCAGATGGTTGCTGCAGAGAACGCCATCAGATAAACCAGAGGCTTGCGAAGCTGGCAGTTAGTAGGAATCATTAGTGACTTTCCCTGGTGTTACTCACTACAAAGAAATGTTTACATGTTTTAATTCTGCCGTGGACTGTTGTATCTCAGTGCCATTTCTAAATAAATGTATTGATGATAAATATTACCGAGTATTAATTACAAAGAGGATGGACTTATTTGTGGTACGCCAATTATAATGACTGTTTCTGGAAGATGGTCTCAGAATTGCAGAGCGGTTGAGGTTGGAAGTGACCTCTGGAGGTCACCTTCTTCAGCCCCTCTGCCCGAGCACGGGCACCTACAGCAGGTTGCCCAGGACCGTGGCCATGGCTTTTGAATATCTCCAAGGACGGAGATTCCACAACCTCTCTGGGCAACCTGTTCCTGTGCTCTATCACCCCCACAGTGCATAATTTAACCAAAAATGTTTCTGTGTTTTTAGTAAAGGTAAAATTGTTCATGACTATGAATACTTATTTGATCAGGAGATGTCATTCATAAGACACAGCAGAGCCAGGCAGCATGAGATTTCTAGTTCAGCTGAGAAGGGGATTTAATGACTACAGAAGTCATTCTCTGCTTTGATTTCTAACATGCTGACTATTAGGAAGCTAGGAAAGCAAACATAAATGGGAGAAAATATGAGCAAGGCAGAATACTACTGACCTGTAAGTTTTAATCTGAAAGCACAAATGCTGTAGTAGCAAATCAGTGTCATGATTATATTTTGCTGAAGGAGGTCCCTTTCTAAGGCAATTCAGGCCAGAGAAAAAAATGGCTAAGAATTTTTCTAAATCAGGATGTAAGTGTTTGCAAGATCCATGCCTACAGAATCTTTCACTTTGTAAAGTACAGATATTCACAACTTTAGTTTAACTGGTATGAGATTTTGGGTAGTATGCTGATAAGTGGCAGACTGACAACATCATCTAATTTCAATTTTGGGAAATTAACAAGTTACAGATTCCTCCTAATGAGTAAGACAAGGGGAAAACAGTAACAAATGTAGTATGCTTCTTCAGAAAATGCATGTTAATTGTATTAACCACTCTTCAGACCTGTCTTACGCATCGTTTAGTAAAGTAGTGAAATCAGAATCTCTTCAATAGATGTTTGACTCTGAGAGAAGACGTAAATCCCAGACAGCATCTTTAGTTGCCTCAACAATGCAGGAAACATGTTAGTGAAAGGAAACATGGTCTCTTGGGGATGGGGTGGAGGGCGAGACGAGAAAACCCAACACTAAACCTACATACATTCTTTCTCTTTTTCTGTTTCCATTTCTCCCCAGAATGTTACACAGCAAATGGGGCTGACTATCGTGGCACTCAGAACCAGACCTCCCAATATGCAGGGAAGCCTTGTCTGTTTTGGAATGAGACCTTTGAGCATCCGTACAATACCTTGAAATATCCCAATGGGGAGGGAGGGCTTGGAGAGCATAACTACTGCAGGTAAGAAATATCTCGGTGCTACTAACATTGCCTGTATACCCAGCGTTACTTGAAACAGTCGACACAAAATGAGGAAAATTCCTGTCATAGAGTGAAGAATGTCAGAACCACGGATATCTAACAGGTTTTGTTTTATCCTGTAATCAGTACCCTGGATCTACGAGCACCATTAATAGAATAACTTTTTCAACCCAGCTCTCACCCAAAGTCCATATCATATATCCAGTCTGTAATTTGGCATGATGGAGAAAGACTAGGGATTACTTAAATGAAAAGGTGGAGATGATAAAAAAATTGATCCGAGTCAGAACTACAGAAGCACTAGTGAATGTCTGTAGGAGTCTCTAGAGCATTATGGTTCTTATCCTCACCCACAGGCCTGCTTCTGTTATACACGATATTTACGAGTTCTGTGCTAATGAAAGTTGTCTAGTCACTAGACATTCTCAGTGAGCGTCAGCTGTTCAGTGACTTCGAGCTTTTATTTGAATTCAGAAGCTCAACTGTCAGCGGTTACAATACCAGCTCAAACCATGGCAGATCCACTTTCATTTCCTTGCCTTCTAGAGAAGTCCTCCATAACTATGGATCGATCCCAGAATGAAGCTGAAATAAGAACTGCAAAATTTAGGAGCCAAATAAGAACCTGTGCTCAGAGATGTTTAGGCTTTGCAGGCTCTTTTCAGCCAGTGGCAAGTAACTTTCTGATGTTGTGCATCAGGAAGTTCCCTGCACTTCTGCCTTCAGAGAACTGACCAGCGAAGTTTTTATGCCCATCTATACTTGTTATGGAAATAGGTGGGGAATAACCTGATAGATACATTCCTTAAACAGTGATAATCATCAGCTCATCTAGGATGCACAGAAAATGGAGTGGTGTCTCTTACTCACTGGGTAATGGGGACGGGGATGTTTAAACCAAGAGATTAAGAACTGAGTTACCTGAGGCATAGCAAGAAGAGCTCTAACGTCTGCTTCGTGAGAAGGTTCAAACCACACCCCAGTTCTCCTGGAAGATGCCTTTACTTAGCAGGTTATAGGCTTTCTAGGGCAGAGCCTATACACTGGCCACCTTCAGGTTGAAATCATTTCACTGTAAGTGATACAAATCAGGATAAATGAGGCAAAATTAACGTGGAGGAGTTCAGCACAATTGCTGTGTCACGAACATAGGGTCCTGGTTCTTGATCCAAGAACTTTTCCGTATTTAATCAGAAATTGACATTCAAGAAGACAGGACAGAGACAGTGCCAGCCAGTTCATGGAGAGTAAGAAAGCACAGAAAAGAGGCCTTGTGACAGGCAGCACAGATGAGCACATTGATGAAAGGAGTCAGTGGCATTTCCAGAGTATTTGATGACTCAGGAGGATATTTCTCATTGAAGAACATTGGTGAAAGACAGGGAAGAAAAAGACTGACTTGGGATCTTTTCCAGCGGCTGCAGCAGTGCTTCAAAATAACACTGTTCAGTGCTGTTGCACCAGTGGATTCTGTTTTCAGCCATAGAAGGGGAATTCAGCCAGGTTCTGAATTGCCTCTCTTTTGAATCATTTCAGCATCTTACAGGAGCGAAGAAAAATACACCTCCTACAAGAGAAACTCAGATAAGTTGGGCATTCTCTTTAGAAAATGGCCTGGAAACTAAATAAACGCATCAAGCTGTCTAGTATCCGATTGGTCTGTGAGCACTGGAAAGACTGTCTTCCCATCAAAACCATTTCTCACCGACTTCACAGCCTCCCTCAGCCCAACACCACCAAATGCGTAACAGTTCTCATGGCGTGTGGAGAGCCGTGTCTCTCAGCGTGCATACTGAGACGCAGCTATAAAAAGGCCAGTGGCCACTGAATTATCTCTGATACAAATAGCAGAATCAAGAACATACTTTTGATTGTTGCTGTGTGGCAGTATCCCAGATAGACTGTATCTGCAGGGTCTTACTTTTGGCAGTCATCTCTGGGTAATACTTAGAATCACGGAACGGTTTGGGTGGGAAGGGACCTTAAAGCCCACCCAGTGCCACCCCCTGCCCTGGGCAGGGACACCTCCCACCAGCCCAGGTTGCTCCAAGCCCCGTCCAGCCTGGCCTTGAACCCCTCCAGGGATGGGGCAGCCACAGCTTCTCTGGGCAACCAGGGGCTCACCACCCTCACAGCCAAGAATTTCTTCCTAATACCTAATCTAGATCTCCCCTCTTCCAGTTTGAAGCCATTAACCCGCATCCTATCAGTAGATTAACACAAACCTATCATTAGGTTTGTAAACCCAATTTAATAAACCTTACTTAATACATATTAGCCATGTACAAAGCAAAGCGTGTAAAACTATGCAAAACCGGGCATAACAAACCGAATGTTTATCCAGGTATTCAGGTAATCCGTGCTGGAGTCTCACTTCACTTAGCAAATGAGAATTTGGTGTTACAAGGAGCAAGAAGCCTATCATCTGGTATGAGAAATGACTTGATTACCAAATACAGCTTTTTACCCTCAGTCTGCTAGGTGTTAGGTGATCCTCTTTGAGGTGGAGTTTGACTGGAAGGTTAGCCATTTCCTTCCTTAAGCTGTACCACTCAGCCCTGGAATGTTCCCACAGCTGTATGGAATGATGGTCCTAACTAACGGATGCTTTTTAACTTCACATTCTATTGAAAAAAAGCTTGGAAAGTCACTGTTTTAAGAGTGTTGTCAGAGCATATCTTTCACATGCAAATCTTGTCGAGGCCTTGTGAGGGAAGATACTGCTGTTTTAGCTCTTTCTCTGCTATTCATTTGCTTGGTGACAACCCACAAGTTGATCTTCCCTTCTCTGAGGCAACACATATCTCACAAGGCTTTTTTTAAGGCATAATACATCGCTTTGAGGCACAATTTTAGGGACAATATTTGAATAATCTAATTTTACACTTAAAGCATTAATCAGAAGCATGTTATCTCTCCACGGGTGGCCCTTCCTTGGAATAGTTTGTTTACGGCAAGACACCCCGTTAAGATGGAAATGCCTCATAATGTTCCACTAAACCTCATTTCAGCCATAACAAAATTATGCAGGCTGAAGTTTTTGGTGATTTTGAAAGACGCTTAATTGTTTTCTAACTGTATGCACTTTTGAGGTTCAAGGCAAAGATTTCTGAAGACATTCATCACATTTCTCTGCAATTTCCTTGCATTTTAAGGCATTTCTATGGGGAGTGCCATTACCATGATTCAATTACAGACATCTGATTTCTGTCATGCAGGTGTAACCCCTAAATTTCCTGTAACTGTGAGAACAAGGAAAACGGTGTACTTTAAGTACAAGCTTTCCTTGATTTTAGTTGTCTTCTTTCTTTAGCCACTGGAAGCTCTGCCATTACACCTAAATTCCTAGCACGCTAGTCTTAGGCTTTCCTCGTCCACTACTTTTCCTAGTCTGTTTGAAAGCCTGACTAGCAGCATTTTATTCAGCTAAATTGAACTCAACTCACCAATTGTCTTCAGCATTCTGTTTTTTGACCAAAAAACATTCCCAGCAGTTCTAAAACTGGATCTCCCACAAGGAGTTGTTAATATGCCCAAATGTCAACCTGCAGCTGAAGTGACACTTCAGCGTAGGGGGGTCTCATTAATAGAATTCATGCCAAACCACATGATAAAAGATTGCAGTTGGCCCTAGTTACAAGAAAAGGTTATATTTCAACCTGGCTGTCCAAAATAACAATTTATTCTCTTAAATTGATCTTTTCGATAGTGAAGTGTTTTTCAAAGTGTACATAGAAAAAACTTTAAATAACCTAATGACTAATTAGGTGTGCATTTGTAAATGATGCTACGCAACAGCAAAGAATAATGGTGGACACATAAGGAATTATCCGTCAATATACCCGATCACTGGAACAGATTTATTGAACCTTACTGAAGGGGAAGAAAAGACCTCAGTCTTTCCTAGAACACTTTGTTGGATAAATGTTTTTGTCATCATACATACAGAAGGTTGGAGTCTGGACTATTTTGTAAAAAGGTAAAAATCAAGTTTAGGAGACTAATGAACCTGTACGCAGAACGTGGGGCTGAAAATCTTCTTCTCTCTGTACTGTCCAGAAATAGCTCTGCACCTTTTAGACTTGAAGAAAAAAGCAGTTATTTTTTAGACATTACTAGCATTTTGTGCTTGCTGTGTAGTGTAATGACCAAAGTTATCTGAACTTCCTGACCAATTTTGCATTTTTCTTGGTATATAAGTCCAATGGGTTAAATACTCAATAGGTATTAGAGCAAAAATAGTGATAACACTGAAGCTTAATAAGATTTTTTTTTTTAATGTGGATTTTGAAAATATTTGATGATTTTTCACTCACTCTCTCTATTTTCCTCTTTCAGGAACCCTGACGGAGACGTCAGCCCATGGTGCTACATTGCAGAGCATGAGGATGGAATATACTGGAAATACTGTGAGATTCCATCCTGTCGAAGTAAGAGCACCACGCAATTTTTTTAGGCCTGCATCTCTGTTCAACAGAGATCGGCAGTTCTGCAGCAGTGGGTAGTGATTTTCAAACAGGAACTAGGATTAGGCCAATCAGCTTATTTTCATTTGCAGACTAAGTGATATTTTAAACGGGTCTCTAGAGTTAATGAGAAGTTTACTGAATCGTTCCTCCACCGCTATCCTTTTCCTCTCATCTCAGAATTACTGGATTATGTTATTTACAAATAATACCAGACAGAGAATCACTCAAAACTTACGAAGTACTGCTAGGTTTTTGAATCCATAGAAATATGTCATTCATTTATTAAAATCTAGAGGACAAAAATGAATAGGAAATCATTAATTAATTTTTTACAAGGTACGTTTGTGTCCATCGTTTGCAACTAGCTTGTGAAAAGGATGGCATTAGTTTAATATGTGTAACTCATCATACACAGAACTTCTTGAAAGAAAGAAAGACAGTGTGAGAGGACACAGGGAAACGGTGGCTATTTATTAGGTATTTGGGAGCTCTGGGCTAGAATTCTATTCCTTGCAGGTGCATATATTTGGCATTGCTCTGAAACCACAAACTGGACTTTGTTGGATTTTTTTTTTAACAGATAATACATAAGTTATTCACGAGAAGCTTCCTTCCAGTATTTAATATTTTTAATGTATTATATTATTTACCTTGCCCAAAACGTGGAGGTTTTGTCACAATTCGTGTCAGTATGTTCCAAAATTTTCATTCCTGAATGCTCCAGGATAAACGCCTAAGAATCACGTTCTTTAAAATAACGCCTACATATGAAAAAGAGATTGCAGTTTTGCATGTTAACAAGCAACCATAACTACAGCTTTTATTAAGCCTAATCATTAATGCCTTTACTTGCTTTCCTAACTTCTGTGCAAGTACTCTCTGTTTCTACGGGATAACTTACGTGTGTACTGTTAAGCATCAGAGCAGTTGTCCTTACGCAGGCATACTTTCGACTGGGAGAAGTACATTTCTTCCTTGAAGTTAACAAAACAAAACCAAACAAAGAAAAATGGATCTAAAGTGATTTTTTTTACTTTGCCCACATTTTTCTCTTTTTATGAATGTGAGCGAGTGATTCACATCTTCAAGCTGGGCAAACAAGTACTTAAGTGTGACCTTAAGTCGGTTGACTTTTACCTAGACTTAAACACAGATTAAGGAGTCTAATTTAAATAACACAAAATCATTCAACACTCCGATACTCATTGTTCAGAGGACATTTTACTCTTATTTTTCTAATATACCAGGTCCTATTTAGGAAACATGACCCTCCTAATTAAGAAATTTATCTCGGTCTAAAATGAAAGAATTTGCATTTTCTTTAAAGACCACAGATGTTAACAAATTCTCTGGATATGGCACCAGTAAAAAAGCTGAAAGGCAAATTCTCTCCACTCCATTTGTTCTACACAAAGGATCCTTTTAAAACCAGCCCCGCTCATTTTCTCTGTGGTGGGGAGCAGAGGATTTAAACTTGGACACTTACTTGCACAGATAATCCAGACTTACATTTACAAAATGTCCTTTTGACCAGTAGCAGCTGCTTCAAGCATTGCACTGAAACTGGATACTAGAAAAAGAAATGGCAGCAATTTAGAACAAACTGTACATTGCGAGCCCATCCAAGTCTTAATACAAACCTCATGGTTTGTGAGGCTGTGTAAGGAAAAAAACACTTTTATTCTTTACCAGATTTTCTGTTTTCAGTAAGCATGATGGTAAATCACAGGATCATCAAAACCAACTTGTGAAGTGCATAATACAAACCCGCGTTTTGTGATGATGGAGCAAGAAAGCAATTGTGTAAAGAAATCCTAGTTGAAATTTTCAGAGAAGTAAAAAAATTATCTTTTATGTAAGCTTCTTTTCCATAATTATATTTACTACTAGAAAAGACAAGTATCTGGAGCATAATTTACCTATAAACTATACCCACATAATACTGCTACAGTGCCAACAACATGAAGCGTCTTGATTGCCGAAAGAGATTTGCATGCAGTGATTCACCGTAACAGTAATTAAGAACCTACAGTTAAGAATTTTTCATTATGAAGATGATTTCACATGATTATATCATGTGTCTTGTTCACTAATATTTATACGTAACACCGAGTGTTTCATTCAGAAATGTGTTCTGGCATTCTGCATGCGGCAACACGCCATGCAGAATTTAGCAGTGTTAGATGAGGCTGGATGGACGCAATCACAGAAGACGGCGGTAGTTACCCCAGTAGGAGCTTTGTCTTTCCTTTTCTTCCTCTCCTCTTCTCAGTGGCTTGCCTGCTAAGCAGACCGGAATGGACATAAATGAAATAAAAGGCAAGAAGGCAGCACGGAGCCCTGAGACAACACGTGCATCTCACATGGGGAATTCAGAACCGAATGCTTTAGATGGTTTGTTTGCAATGTTGCAGCTATTCCTGACTAATTTTGGTCTCTTTGTTAATGAGGTTAGGTTGAAATTCAAAGGAAACAACAATTTTACGCTCCCAAAAGGAAAAAGAAAGGCTTGCTATCCCACTTAATTGCATCATGGCCCATGTGAGTCTCGTACTGTAAACAGATTTCATTACTGGAATCGTATTGCCTGTGTGCATGTATGCCAGGTAATAGATTTATTTATTACTGAAATACTGATGAAGTGTTACATGGCAGAGGCAGGTAAGTTATCCAGGGCTGCATTGATCACTCTGTGAGATTGACCTCTGTGCATCTCAACAAGGGAACAGAGAGAGGAGCTCACACCATTTGAGACAGCATACTGGTGCATACCACCATTGCAGAAAGCTAGGAGGCTCTTGAAAGACAGCCCGATGAGCATAGCTGGAACGTGGCTTTGAGCTCAACAGGATGAATTCCATCTTTTAATACATGTGCCTTAACATGTAATATGCAGAAGCTCTGGTGTTTGCCAGGACCTCATTATGTCTTAAAGGTCCCTTCCAGCCTAGACAATTCCATGATTCTATGATATATTTGATGTGGGACTACGAAGCACTAAGCACTAAAGTGCTTTTAGCTAAGCATCTGTCCTTGGGCTCATGGAGTTTGTTGATTTGCTATCAGAGTAATTTGAAGAGCTGGGCACTGGCATGGAAATTACTGTTCACTGTTGGGCTAGACTGATGCTTCTATGATTCTATGATTCTCCTGTTTATTCCCAATCACATGACACTAACTTGGTTTGCTAGGTACAAGAAAGTTAAAATACTGCTGGGACACCAAAGAGACTAATTAGCTTTAGGATATATCCAAATGGTACGCTTGATTTACTTACACAATGTAGGAAGTTTTCAAATTACTCAGTCTAGGTTCTTAGCATGGAACATACTGAAGTACGGATCCTCTGGAGACAAGGTTGAAGGGTCTCACCAATAAAGTTACTTTAAAAACAAATAAGGAAACAAATATATATATAAAATACATGTTTTTAGGAAATCCTGGCTCTCCTAGGAAAATAGAAATGACGTCGGTTAACTAGGAAGCTTTTTCAGGGCAGTGAAATCATGCACTGTACAGAAAACCTGAGCTCTCTGGGAGTTATCTGCCCAGCTGTACTCAGCTGGGGTGGGGCTGCACACGGGGATTTCCGAAGGTATGTTAAATCAGGCTGTAACTTGAAGTCTCAGTACTTATATGCACGTTGCTGCAGGGCATATCAAAGCCGTAACTCCATGAAAGCGTTTATAATTGAAATTGTATCGTTCTTGGAAAACAAAATTATTTTGTGAACAATATTTGAAGTAACATGCTCTAATTATTAAAAAAAAGTACATATTTGAATTTTCTTCCCAACTTCATTAATTCTTCTTTATACTACTGTAATTATCCTCCTTAAGAATATAATGATACGCACACCAGTGTATTTGCTGGTCTCTAATAGATATGCTAACCCCCTGCCTCAAAATAAGGAAGCTGCCGTAGGCACCGTAGCCTAAGTCTGGGAGCAGTTTCTCAGACCTGTTAACTGTTCCAGATGCCAGGATGATTCAGATTTTGACGGTAAACCGACATCAGTTTACAAGCCCAGCATATAATATTCCAAAAGAATAAGGATGAGACCATCTTTGTTAGAATTCGACAAATGGAAGTTCTGAATTCAACGCATTATTTCAATGGCTGCTGCACGTGGACATGCGTAAGAAATCCCAGAAACGGGCCTTCCAGAATCCAACAAAGAGATACTTTTAGGACTACTGCACAAGACTGCTCAGGACAAAAAGCATCGTGGCATTCTGATTGTATTTATGTGAAAGTACAACAATAATATAGAAGCAGGTTACCAACACACAGGTTATCTGATAGAGGAAAGGGCCACCTGTACAAAAGATGGCTAGTTCGAAAGGAGCCCCAAAACAGCCAATCCACATGCTATCAGACATCAGAGGCTGAAAAACCCCAAGCCCAGCATTTCCCTCCCCAGAAAACTATTGGCAAGTCAAAAACCTGAAACAGCGCTGTGCCACAAGATGTTGGCAAGAGAGAGTTTAGCATTTACTGGGTACTGAAATAACAAATGACTGAATAAGGAAAGCTCTCCTAAAGACCACATCACATGTGATACAGAGCTGTGGAGGTTAGGTGGACAAAAAATAATCCTCGTCAATCTGGAACTGGGATAAAAAATTATCTGACCACAGAGCTAGTAACAGATTTGATTCCAAGTATGTGAGCAGATACGACAAGTAGGCAAGGGATAATTTTATGCCATTAGAATGGCACTATATTGTAGCCCACATCCTCTCTCTAGTAGCCATGGCTAAATTCCACTGCTTTGATGAAAAGTGCAAAACCAAACCAAAACAAAAACAGAGGACAAATTATGCACTGAAGGGGGAAAAACTCTTTCTGACCTCCTATAGTGACCAAGGAGCCTTGAAACGTTGTATTACTACGGTATAGATGTTTCTTTAAAAAAGTAACATTGCTCACTCTGAATCTCTGTGTACATACCATAAAATACGATACTTTGAATTCATGTCAGAATTTGCATTTTAGATATTAGGAAATTCCCCTACATAAGTAGGTAGTCTCTCCCATAAAACTTGCCAAACTCCATCCTAAAACAATTTCGGTTCTGTTCCTCAAATATCCTGCTTAGAAAACTTCCAGAACGTCACCGTTTTGAAGATCAGACAGAAATCACATTGTTTAATTTACATTGTTAGAATATGCATGATCATAGTCAAAAAAACCCTCAAAACCTGCAAACCCACTTAATGCCTTTTATTTTTTAAAATCTTCTCTATCAGGAGAAACGAACCAGGTATTTCTCTTGCCTATATTACTGCAGCTTACAGAAACCAACTACAGAGCATTGCAGGTATATTGCTAAGAAGATAAGATGCTATTTCGCCACCTGCCATTTATCCCTGGGCATGTTTGGAAAACGTGACAAGGATCTAGCACAGAGTAACATTTCCCATACTGCGAAATCAAGGCAAGAGCGTAGAGAGAGCTGCTTAGGCACCGGGCAGTGCGTAAAGTGGTCTGTGTGCCGGCTGTTCCCAGGCACGCCGTTGGGATGACAGTTGTCTCTTCTTCCTGCCAGTGCCGGGGAACCTCGGGTGTTACAAGGACCACGGAGAGCCACCACCTCTGACCGGCACCAGCGAGACCTCCAATAAACTCACTATCCAAACATGCATCAGTTCCTGCCGAAGTCAACAATTTAAGGTGATTTCTTTGATGTACATTTACAAAGTGTTTTATGGCAATGTGCCTAAAGAGCTCTATCATATTTCTGCCTGCCCCCCTTCTTTCTTTTTTTACCTTCAGGAGGTCTAAGGTCTCACTCCCACTCCAGGGGACCTAGCCCTCTCTCTGCATCCACAGCAATCTGGGCTAACGACCAATTTATAATGCCAGGAGAAAGCATGCTGGCTTACTGCAGTTAGGAGTGATAGACAGGGTGCCCTAATTGCCCTCCAGTCCATCTTTCCCGCTAGTCTAAGTAGCATCCTTCCTGACAGCTCAAACAAAAACAGTTCGTGGTGGGACCACTGACCTCTGACTAATTATACATTTCCAAAACACACAGATTCTGCTGCCAGCTTTCTTGCTCATACAACTTCCTGCTGTCAGTCCTTTAACTATTATCCCTCCCTTCCTTATGCGTCTTTGTTGTCAAAGTTTGCAGGCATGGAATCAGGTTATGCTTGTTTCTGTGGAAATAATCCTGACTACTGGAGATACGGGGAGGCAGCCAGTACGGAATGCAACAGTGTTTGCTTTGGAGACCATACTCAGCCCTGCGGTGGGGATGGCAGAGTCATTCTTTTTGACAGTAAGTATTGAAACAGGCTCAGTTTTTCCCAAAGGAGCGGCCTCAAATGTTCAGCAAATTAGGGAAAAGGGTTTAAATGCGATGAGAACTGCTGCACACAAAACAGCAAAACACCTAAATTCAGCATAAAAAAAGCCGCTTGCCATTTCTGCCTAAAATCCACATCCATTAAAAATGTGCCATAGCCCTTCCAGGAAACGATGCCTGCCCAGGCAACTGACTCACGCTCCCGGGATCGTCTCTTTCTTCCCCACAAACGGCACTAACTCAGCGATCACAAACAGCATGTCACGGACAGGCTCCTTCCGAGCTGATCGTACCAGAGAGCAGAGAGGTGATCAAGTGAGGCACCTCAAACAAAATTTCGATCTGCTTGGGTTTTTTTATCAAACCAGAGGAGACTTGCCATGCCCCAGTTAACACAGCACAAAGCCGTGCCGTAGGATCGGGATGGAAGGAGCGTACCCCAAAAGTCCAAAAAAGTTTGGTTGCTGTTGTGACCATTGCTGATTTCATAATTTCTTATACACTGAAATCCCCCTTTCTACTCCCCTTTCCAGTACACATACCGGTGCCAGCTGTGTAGTTTCCCAGGTTGATGGTGTGAGTACCCAGTTGTCTGGCTGCGGTGCAGCCTCCCAGTATAGCCGGGAGTACTGGAAAAGCTCACAGTGTGCATCAATATATAGTGGCTTCTCAGATCTCAGCTGCCTCTGGTGTAGAAGCTACCTTTTAAGTTGAGTTATAAACTTTCTGGAATTAAAACCGGCATCATTTTCCACCTTCTGATCACACAACCAAACTTCCCGTCTCCTTACTCTGAGACTCTGGTTCCCAGCTCGCGGGGCAGAAAGACGTTTCAGTTGAGACGGGAATTGGTCACTCCGCTCGCTTCCACATTCTCCACAAGATATGAAGAGAAGTACCGGAGTTGCATGTTGCTTTCGATGTAGAGATAGCGTGTAGCTTCCCACTGCCGCATCCTCCATTTCCTTCCGCTCTTGGCTCCCAAACCCTTGACGGGTAAAGCCTTGCTGTGTAGCTTTCCTTTTCTTGGCTGTCGGCGGGCTTGGCAAGGCATTACCCTGAGGAGCTGCGCTGTCTCTTGGGGCAAACAGCAAGGGAGAGAGCGATGGCCAGGTGAGGGAGGTCATCCTCGTAACTGCACCTATTTTCTTTTGCTGATGAGCGACACCCGCTCACCTCATTCCTCTTCTCCAGATTATGTCGTATCCCCAGAACCATCACCCCTGATCCCTGTACAGCCCCCCAGTAACCTCATGTGTTTATGTGCTGCAATCAGGGCCTAAAGCTGTAACATTCAGACCCACAACACAGAACTCTACAAGCTCTAGAAGGAAATGAGAGAGGGAAGGCATTTCCACCCCATATGGGGCAATGCTGTACTTTGTCAGGCATCTGCGGAGCACGAGGCATTGGCATTCTCAGCTAATATCGCTGGGTTGAAGAACATCTTGTGATTCAGTAATTACAAACAGCACGGCCAAATGTAACAATACCTATAAGCAAAGAGGAGATTTGCTATCTCAATGACAAATTTCAATTCTATCAATTCGACCTATTCTATCTAGTCAAACAATTACATCTATTTGATTAAGTCACTGCTCTGTTAGCACAGAGGCAGTGCCAAACACAAACTCTTCTGTGGGGCTTCGTACCTCCGTGGGGCCTTTCACGTCCTTTTTATTTTTCTTTCATATTCTTTCAGTTCCTCTATAAGGATTTCATAGTGCAGCACTGAAGTGTGAGGTTTGCCCAGGCTGCGATCAGGCCTTGCTCCAGAAAGAGAGAAATGCTTTCACATGATTTTTCTGGCAGACACATGCTACTTCTTGTTCTCGTTCTCTGAGCTCCCTTTTAATTTGTATTTATTAAAGCTCTTTCTCAGAGGCCTGTGAAAACTGAGGCACTTGAAAACACTTCACTTCCTTTACTTCCATTCTCACAGGCCTCTATTACAGGGCTTTTATTAAGCTTTCAGAGAAAATAATTCTACTTTGCTTCGTCTGTCCTTCAGCCTAGATATGGGGGAGCGATAACTCTGATCCAAACAGTTTTGTTATGAAATACATTATTATATAATAGATATATAACATTGTGTATTTAGGGGATACCCATAAATACATATATATGCATATAGACAATACATTTTAAAAATTCTATATGTGTGTATATATTCATCGAGTCCGTTGGCTGGCATCTGAGTTTCTCCCTGGTAAATACGTTTGCACTGGGAATCTGGACAGTTGTCAAGGAATATGAAGGTTTACTGGGCGTGTGCTTGTTTTGGATATAAAAGGTAGCAACAAATCCAAAAGATTTTCTTTAGACTTCATAACAGGATCTTTTCCAAGTCACTTGGTGAAGGTAAGGTCAAACATTAATTGGACAAGATCAAAAGACAGGATGCTTAAGAAGCACGTATAAATGGCCACAAAGGTGATTAAGGGATTACCGCGTTGTTCATCCAAGGAGAGGCTGAGAGACCTTGGCTTCGTTAGCCTTGAGAAAAGGCGGCTCAGGGGGGATCTTTGCAATTTGTGTAAATAACTGATGGGAGGGTGTAAAGGCGAAGGCAGACTCTCCTCAGCATTACCTAGTGAATAGACAAGAGGCAACAGGCACAAAGTAAAATACAGGAAAGTCCATCTAAACATAAGGAAAAGCTTTTTTTATGGCGAGGGTGACACTGGAACAGGCTGCCCAGGGAGGTTGTGGAGTCTCCATCCCTGGAGACTCAAAAACACAACTAGACAATGTCTCCCGCTTTGAGCGGGGGGATTGGACTAGACAGTCCCCAGGGGTCCCTTCCAGCCTCAGCTGTTCTGTCACGATTTGGTTTTTCAATTTGATAAGGCTGTGAAGGAATTTCAGTAATTCAGCAGTGAGAGTTACAGTCAGTAATCCACTTGCCTGCCTGACGGCGACGGAGCAGAAGTCCCTGAATCAGTGATTGAGTGTTCGTCCTGTTCCTGCAGGGGTGGGGAAAGGGAACATGGTTACACACAAGGACAAAGGACAGTTGTGGTATTTAAGATTGATACACAGGTCTCAGAGTACCAAGACAGACTGAGCGTCTCCCCAGCAATCCCAACATCGGAGCTGTGCTCCCGGAGCTGGGGGTGGCAAAGAAAACCGATTTGAGAGACCCAGCACCCTGCCGGGGTGGCAGTTCTGCACCTTCATCCACATTGGAGCATTAGAATCTACAGAGTGCTAAAGCTGTGCATAATGAATGTATAACCTCTTTTTTTTTTTTCTTAATTTCTCTCCCTCTCCTCTTCTTTTCACAGCCCATATTGGTGCCTGCGGAGGGAACTACACTTCTGCTACTGCTGTCATCTATTCCCCAGATTTTCCCGACACATATGGCACTGGCAAAGTCTGCTACTGGACCATCCAAGTTCCAGGGGCATCTCAGATCCACTTCAGCTTTGCCCTTTTTGAAATCAAAGATGCTACAGATATGGTGGAGTTGCTGGACGGCTATACCTATCACGTTCTAGCTCGTTTTAATGGCAAGAACAGGCCTCCCCACACCTTTAACATCTCTTTGGATTTTGTCATTTTGTACTTTTTCTCAGATGAAATCAATCAAGCCCAGGGATTTGCTATCAGATACAGAGGTAAGAGGCTGACTTTGCTGTTTCTACCTTTCAACGAGCCATTAAAGCATTTCATTCACACAGGAGATTTCTGAAGTGGCAAAAAAAAAGAGCTAATATTTTAACTCTCATGTCTACAGGTGTTTCGTCTATCTTGTTGCCACTGCTCAGTGGGTAAAAGCTTCGCTAAAATTTCTCTCAATTTAGAACACTCCAGTCCATGATGTCATAAATAACAAAATTTAAATTTTAAAAAATTCAACCCTATATATACCTGCCTTTCAAAACAGACTGGAAAATGAGAAGGCTTGGTCGAACTTGGCTCTTTCCAACAGTCTGTTCCACTCAGATCGGAAGTCATTGGGAGAAAACATTTTCGTCCTTGAGTTGTACTTACTGTTATGATGAACAATTACCTTCCAGAAAAATTCTGAGAACCCTAACTTGAAGTACAGGCTTTTTCTGGCACCAGAAATAATTTGATTATTGCAGTTCTCTAAATAGACTAGGGAGCAGCACATGTCTGATTACAAGCACAAAATAAAGTCCAGTTTCACCTGTTAAGAAATGTTGTCGTAATCACACTCTTGTGTTTTCAGCTGTGAAGGACAGTGTGCATCAAAAGAGCATTCCAATGAATCAGACCCTTTCAGAGAAGAGAAACGAACAGGCAAATCTCAGCATCAATGCAGCCCGGTCATCAAAGATACTTTATGTCATCACAACCAGCCCAAGTCATCCTAGCAGCTCCATGCCCGGTAATGTTACACGAAAACGTGGAAACAGGAAAAACATTTTGCCACAGCACAATGTAGAGTCACTATTTCCTTTGCCGCCTCCGCCACGTTATCTGATCCCCTGGGAATTTTCATTTAGTCTAATTACCGCTAACCATGCTGCTCTCATTACTGCTCAAAACTCACTTCTCAGCATAAATCAGTTAGAAATAGTGTGAAGAGGGTGAGTCCTTGAGCAGGAAAGCAGATCAGAACAAGATGTGAGTCAGAGCAGCCTCCTCGCTTGCATCAGCTGCAGAGACCGGGGCTTACCACGGAGGTGGCAAAAGATGCTGAAAAAAGCAAGCTTTTGTAGAGTCTGGAAGAGCCCCAGTGCTGGATGCATCCCAGTTAGCCCAGTTCACAAAAGCTCCAGCAAGAATAAAGGGCTAGAAAGGGTGAAGCAAATTAATGGGTGCAGGGGAGATGCCAGTGAGAACTGTCATGTGTCTAGAACTCACCTTCAAGACATCTCTTCATTCAGGAAACTGTTGAGTTGTAAATAACCGAAGGCTGGAAATGCGGTTGCAGTGAGTATCAGTGTTGATCTCCCCTACCTTTAAACTACTTTTACGTATTGTTGAAGCTGGGCCTCGATCGAAGCTGTCTGCATTCCGGACCCAAGGCGTAAGGAGTGACTGCCCCTGAGCTGGACATCCCCGCACCAGCCCTGCAGGGTCCCGGGCACATCCTCTGGCTCAGGGCCGGGGCTGGCGCCTGAGTGACCACCGCTGCGTTTAAGCTGCCGTGTGTTAAATGAGCTTGGGCATATCCATGGAACTGCACCCTTGGATTCTATGCAGTTATGAAAATAATGTTAAAATCATCATGAACAGCCAGTGCTTTGAGGAAGGGGCATGGGGTGGGAGGGAACTTACGCTTCCTTTTTTTGCTCCTTTGATCTTCAGGACTTGTGGAGGTGGCAGCCTTTATTGAGTTGTTCTAATAATTCGGGGTCCTTGCAAGGCTGCTCAGTGCGCTAAATATGTCAGAGTTAGATTCTAGTGCCATCCCTTTTCCCGGCTCGACATGCTGTAGCCTCCCCCTGCAAGATTATGGAAGTCCAGATGAAAAGGTGATCTAATGATTCAGAAATGAGCTCCCCTCGAGCCCCGGTCTCTGATACAGTTCCAATGCTACGATCTGTCAAGCTGTTCTTGACAAACAAAGGTCCTGCTTGAACTTGGCAGAACTAAATTGAAATGTAAAATACAATGACCAAGAGCCTTCAGTGTGAGGTAATAGAAGAGCAGACCACAGACGCTGATCACCTGTCTTGGTAGATTCTAGAAAGGAAAAAAAAAACCCATACTGAGTCATTACTTACATAATTACTGATATAAAACCAGGCCATCTCCCTGCAAACACAGAGTTGCTACTGGTAGCATATATCCTAGTGTGTTGTTTATTCTGCTTTTAAATTTTCCTCTGAGTGAGTTTTGATTCCTTTCCCAGATGCTAGTTAGATAATTTTACTGGTATATGCTTTGAATTTTCCCAACTTTGAATTTTATAGGGAGCAGTCCTGCATGGGAAGAACCAGTTCTGACAGCGAGTTACACAGTCTGTGCCAGTCTTTGCAGAAAATACTTAAAGGTTTAAGGCATCTTCAAATTACAGTTTTGAATAAAGCATTGGAAAGCTACGTGTTTCTTTTGTGCAATTGTAATTTGCAGTTCTTTTATGCAATTTAAACATTGTAAGTAAATTAATGTCCTCTCCTCTTCCTCCTTTTCCTCTTCCTCCTCCTCCTCCTCCTCCTCCCCCCCTCTTCTCTTTTACAGAGTGGACAATCTACAGTCTCACAGCACTGCTCATCCTAAGTGTTACAGCCATAATAGCAAAGATATTTCTCCACATAACCATGAGGTGAGTCTGGAGCAAAACTGTCCTTGGAGCACTCACAGAACAGAATATCTCTTGGTCTTGTTTTGACAAGATTTGTATTTTAATGAATAAAAAGTTTTCTCATACTGAGTGCTGTCATACAGCAAAGAGGAAAGTGTAATCAGACGTCTGGCATTGCTGGGAAGAGGTCAAATTACGATAATACTTTGCAGGAAAAAGAATTAAAACCTCATCCCAGATCGGGGAACTGGGAAAAAAAAGTTAGATGTAGGCTAGTTAATACTTACTTTCTTTTACTGAAATACTGAAAATGGTTCAGGGAAGAATCACAAAAATGAAAATCTGTATTATGGTGTGACACTTAACCAGTATTTTTTTTGCATATTAAAAACAACATAATTTTATTACTATATTTCTCTACACTTATACCAAGTAATTTTTGAGTCCTCTAGATGGACAGTCATTGAATGAAATGATGGGTGAGTTATCAACAAATCATCAATGTTGAATATTCTACTTACATACCACAAACAGCCTTAAATACCCAAGGAAATGAATTTATATTAGTAGCAATTAGCAATAGAGTATGTACAGACTTCCTAGCTTAATGCCACTGCTTTCATTAGGGTAGCAACTGTTCTACCAAGAGAACGCCCAAGGTTTCATTTGGGCAAGAAATAACCAACAAACGCTCCAAAACCCTGTGTAACTGGGCAGCAGGTGGAAAGCGAAGGTGTCACGGATGCAGGGGAGCTGCTGGCGTTACCAGCGTAGCAGTAACTCAGACATAGTGATAACAGCAGCTTCCCAAGCACCCGCACAGTGAATTAACGCTTGTTTCCTAGATCCCACCCGATACCATCTGCAGCTGAAACAGAAGCTTCCAGCGAGGTTACGACTGCGGGCGAGATCTGGAGTATATTTTACCAGCCATCCACATCCATATCCATCTTCAAGAAAAAGCTTCGAAGTCAACAAGATGATTGCAACCCGCTCGTGGGAAACTGAAGTGTCTTTTATTTTACAAGAATCAATCTTCTTAAAATCCAGGTGACTTGGGAATAATCCTTTTTTTAGCTCCCAATCTCATACTTGTTTTCTAAAAAGTCCATTTCCAAAGGCCTCGGAGCAGCTTTGCCTATCTGCTGTTCTCTGGGGTGTACTAATGACAACAGATTTAATTGTGGCAATAGTTTTTCTGGTGCTCATCAAATCCGTAGCGCTGTTAATTACTGCCTTTAAACCAAAGCACTTAAAATACATGTAAAAACCTGTAAAATTCAAAGCGTCCTGTACCCCTGCCGAGAGTAATTGAATGAGTATCTGCAGGTTGAGGACTCCTTGTGTCCTACTTTCCTGTGCAGCTCTTTTGTGTCAGGCTACTTCAGTCCCTTTATTCTCGAGGCTGATGACAGAGGCAGATCCTGATAACTGCCACAGCAACCAGAGCTCATTGGCCTTAAACACGTCTAAATGAGACTAGACAGTAAAACGCGAGTCAAAGACTTTGAGAAACTCAGCCTGGTTGCCCAGTGCTCTGCTGTTTCTACATTTTCTGTTTCTACAAGCAGAGATGTACAAAACCAAAATCAAATCAAGTTCAGGAGGCAAACACTCTGTGGAGTTTCACCTGCAAATGGACTAATGGCCACCAGGTCACGGTCTGCACGAGCGTGAAGACTTCTAAACCACTGTGTTCTGACCCGGCATTCACCGATGATTATGATGATTTTGTTCATATTCACAGTGATCCTTTAAAAAACTACTGTACTCCGGTCAGAGTCCCACATACGTTCTGGATGTCAGCTTAGGGCTTCTTAAAAGACTGTCCAAAGAAATTGTAAATTCACTGAATTTTTGAACAGTGAGGCTGAGGAACACAAATTCTTACTCTGAAGTTAAAGACGTTGATCTTAGCAGCCTAAACCATGGACAAAGCTGCAGCCCGCTATCAACAACTCGCCTTGCCAGGCTGCGCATCTGAACACACACCTAACGCTTGCCTTTTTGTAGTCGCCTGTGTGAAGAAAAAGCATCTCCTTGCCTGCAAAATTAAAACGGAACTGCATTTTTAAGATTAATGCCCTTAATTGTCAAAGAACTAAACCAGCAGCGGGGATCTGATCTATGAAACAAGTTTCTCTTTGATTGCAACAGACGGCATCAACTATTTTTTCTCGTTGGTAGAAAATCTGTCTCCACCCACGATGCTCAGGCTTCTTGCCCCACCACCAGCAATCACCAGTGAGTCCCTCAGCCTCAGCGAGTCCAGACCAGCAAGATATTTAGGAAAAACTGACAATACAGAAGTCAGATAAATTGCCTGAAAAAGCTTACTGAGCGAGCAGCTCCTCAAACTGAGTTAGAGGAGATTCAGTGAGATTAAAGTACAGTAATTCAGGTTCAGACAAAAGGAATAAATACCAGTTTAACCATATACCAATGGTCTGTGTATACCAGACCTGCAGTCAGAGAGCAACTATTAAATGCATCTGCAAAAGATAACTAAGAAAAGCGAGAAAATTGTCAGAGTTTAAATTCCTTATAAATATATATAAAAAAAAATCATCTGTCCTTCTGTTTTTAACATATAACTCCCTCCCCTTGGTCAGGTCTATTGGTTTCCTTGAAAAAATAGGGCATCTAAGAATTAAACAATGAAATACTGTGCCTTACTTGCCACTGTAGATCTAGTCTTTCACCTGAATTGAATTCATTCCAGCTCCATTCACGTACCACAGATGAGTGCCAGAGACAGCTGAACAATTCCACATAAATGCTTAATAGAAACGAGACTTTACTAAGCCAGCAATTATGGAATTGTTTATATCAAAAATGGAATATCATGGGAACATCTAGCACTTTCTTGCATGAGCTGCTGGAAAGAATACAGGAAAAGATAATTACAGTATTGCCTAAAATCAGGACAGGACGAGTTGTAAAATAGGCTGGTTCTCTCTTACGTGTCATCAGCTTGGACCGAAAATCATTATCTGTTTCAGACCCAGCAAAAATTTTTAAATTGCCTTTTTAGCAGTTGGGTTTTGCATCACGCCGTGAGGGGAAGAGCCTGCCTCACGCGTTTGTAGCAAAACAAATTGGTTTGCTTCGTAAGCAGCTTAATATGGTTCAGTAATGGAAATCCAGGAGGAGAGCGCCAGAGCGTACAGCTAGATCCTTACGATTTACGGTATGAGCACAGCGTGATGGAGCTTTCTTTGCTTGCCTTATCAAATGCTCTTGAGCAGCTAAACGCATCCAGTCAAAGGGATGTTCACGAAGCAGTTTTTAATGCTGCTGCTAAAGGGAAAAAACATCAGGAGCAGCCCGTGACCGACTTCTGCCTCCTGCAGAAGGAAAAAAATGTTAAGCTTCTCTTCTTCGGTAAAGGATTTAATTTCACTATAAAATTAAAGAAAGCCCATTACAAACAACAATGAAAAAGATGGATGCAAAGCCTAGAGAATTTAGAAACTGAAATTTTTGCATTGGTCCCTTAGCTCCTTAACTTTATTTAAATAACAAAAATGTGTTTCATGGGACTTTCTTAGGGAATGTTTACCAAATTTCTGTACGAAAGACCCACGAAAGCAGCAGTTAGAGCAATGAACTGGCCACGGCAACGACGAAGATGACTAAGCATGAGGTACTGGACAGTGCACGGGTAGACACTCTGGTAAAAGTGTTGAGGAAATTGCTGTGTTCCCCCCCAGATCTTTCAGATTGCCTGATTCTAGATACCTCCAGCAGTGGGACACAGAGCGACAGGCAGACGAGCGTGGACAGGGTCCCTCAGATGGCACTTCGTGCTCTACAGGCCCGAGACCATGATGGGCCGTACGTCTCTGCGGGGGGTTTTCAAAATGCGTGTGGTCACCCGCACTCCAGTGGCGCGGCGGTACGCGGCTAAGGCTAACGGCGGCAGTATCCATCGACGTGGCACTTCATCATCTTTGCTACGAGGGTTTGGGGAGAGAACGAAGAAAAGTGACATGCACAACTGCTGTAACCCCAGACGGTTCCGCAGACAGAAAGGCCCCGGCGACACCAGCAGCTGAGCGCTGACAGCTGGAGGGCACTGGCGCCTCAGGACTGCTTTCTTCAACAAATTGAACATAACTGCAAAAGAAGAATTTGTTCGGAATTGTATCTGAATGGCCTTCTGACCTGCGGCCTCGCAGCCCCCTCAGCAGGCCGGGCAGGCTGCCGGGGTGACACTGGCCACAAGGTCCAACTCAACTGCGGTGATAAGAAGGCCACGGCGAGGAGCTGCTCCTCACGTACTCCACACGCGCATTCCAGCCCCCGCTCCGGCCCCCTCCTCGCTCTCGGGGCGCTGTGACCGGCCCTGTGCCTGTGCCATAAGCCCATCAGCTTAAAAATGACCAGCGCTTTTTCTTCCCCGAGTTCCTTCCAGCAGATCTCCTCTACCGGGCGGTCAGGAGCAGACACAGCCAAGCGGAGGGTGAGCCGCAGGCACGGCACAGTGGCCAGCCCCGGCGGCGGGGCGGCAGGTCCTGACGATGGCCCTGCCACCGCAGCCACCCACGAGATGGCCACCGGCCACTGCAGCCCCTCACCGCCGACAGCAGACACGGACCTCAGGTGGACGGGGGCCGGCTGGCCCCCCCTCACTCAAAATCTACCTTAAAAACCAGTTTAGTTTGTTGACTAAATGATTTTCTATGTACTTTTGTCTTAATATTGTTATGTTGCGGGGGGGAAATAGAGACTGTGTTATTTAAAAATATGTGTGATATGTTATCATAGTAATATATATATTTATATATGTATAGGAAATGCGTTATTTAATACAGCATATTATGCTTGTATCTTGCTAACATTTTATAGGAAGAAAAGATGTTAGTTTACACTCTGGGAAAAATAAATTTTCTATACACTGTAACCATAGAAAAAAATCCAAGATAATTAATTGGTATCTATGATAGAAGAACACCGAGAAGAGGGTATCTCAGACTCAGTTTTGTGGCAGAACAGATGCCGACGAAACAATTTCTTTAAGGCGCACTTTCCTCCTCTGAATCTCATTTCTAGCTTGTGATCGTACTCGGCTGTTCACCAGATCCACGTGCCCGTACCCTCAGGACCATTTGAACATCAAACACGTCATCTGCTTTTTCAATCAAGCGTTAACATCGTCTTTTTTGGGGCTCGTTTCTGCCAGATTTTCTACAGCGCGAGGAGGTTTATCCCATCGCGCACGCAGACAGCCCACGGCACTGCGGAGTCTCCGTCGCCCTACTCCAGGCTCCCCTGGGAATGCGTAAGTGGGAGGTTTTCACTGCTAGCCCTGGAACCGTGCTGAAGGCGCAGCCTGGGTGACTACGGGCCAAACGCACCAGCAGGCACTCGGCTGCCACTGAATGCGCATGACGAGCTGTTCCACCTTCATCTCCAGCCCCCTAAGCCGCCTCCGTCCGCGGCAGGCCTGCCAGCGGAGCTCCTAGCGCACCGCTTTGCCTAAAGGAAGGCTGAGCTACGAAAACAACTCCCACAGACACTCGTCCGACCAGTTCTTAATACCTTACAGCAATGATATTTCACAACCTTCCAATGAAATACAGTCCAGTGGGAGTTTCACCTCAGTATTATTCTAGACGTTTACGAACAACCTTATTCTGCTACCTTCAGATCTGGAGAGCGAAAAATGTAATTGCCTTCAGACCGTACCATGTTTTCTGTAACAGCACACCCCCGACACACACATATTTCACACAACTCGTACTTTCTCGGCTTTACTGAGCACCTGTGATTTGGGATGAAATTTGGTGTTCTGCATTTCAGCCTCAAGACAGCTTCCTGTAAATCCAAAGGCTATCGCATGAACCAAATACGGATGAGAAGAAAACAGAATAAATCAAACTTTAAATGACTCACCCCTGAAATATGTGCTGTGTCTGTACGTGGTCATCCTGCATTCGGCAAATGGCCGTAAGTAGTAATTATAAAAAAAATAAATACAGTGAATTTCTGGAGGAGGAGTCCAGTTAATACCGGTAAAGTGTGGACAAGCGTTGAATAAAGAAGGCGGAAACTGCTGCGGCTCAGCAGCAGAGGACAGCAGGATTGTCCACTCTGGAGGTCAGAGGAGAATATTTGAGCCGAAAATGCTGAGAACGATCACATACGGAAAACACGTTATCACCCTGAGAAGCAATTTCTGGGGTATCAGCAAATTGAAGTTTTTGGTTTATGTGTTTTCAAACTATTAGAAGTAACTGTAACAATTCTCTCAGTGTTTTCTCTACAAACTGCAGCAACATGTAACGCTGTTCCCACTTTCTGGTAAGATTCATCTTTTCTTCCATGAATTCCTCCTCCTGACCGGAACAACGCTACGCTCTCACAGAAACCTTCAGCTGCACTGATGGCAACGTCTCAAGACCAGTGTCAGGTACCGACTGCCACTTTTCTTGTCGGGCTTTCACATCCAGCTTTTCATGTCGGGACTCAAACTCTCATTTTCCTTTAGAAACGTGACTGTCACAGGGGACTGGGCTCCCCTTGGGCGGGGGGGTTACCCCGCTGGCCTTTCTCGCTGCCCAGGTTCGGAGACTCCTCTTACGCTTCTGCTTGTTGTGGGAACTGTTGCCTTTGGGGTTTTTTTTGCTGTTTCCCAAGCAACAGTTTCATTCCCCGTGAGGAAAATGTATTCTTTGTTCTGAATGAGACACTTTTCTATGAAGCGCTGACAGTCACAGGAACATGGCGCTCCCATGGCAAGATACAATCTCTGGTTTCAGGTGTGCTGGTTTCTCCCGGCACGGCCGGGCCAGGCTGGCTCCACGTGCCGCCGCCACCCTTTTAAGGACACTTTTCTCTTCACCCCACACAAGCAACAAGCAGTGTGACCAAACAGCTGCCCTAGGATTTGACAGATGCAGCCAGCATTGCTGCAGCAGATGAGATAGTGTTACAGAAACACCAAGCGTTCCCATCACGTACAGCCTCATCGCCAACGCTCCGCTCCTGCGCTCCTTGTTTCACCATACGGAGGCTCCAGCAGGTTCATGGTGCCCACAGGACTCTCATTTTGCCACAGATCTGTTCCTCAACGATTGAACCTCAACAGTGAGAAGAACCTCCCCCTGCCAAATATCAAAATATTCATTTTTGATAGAAAATGTTTACATTTAGCCATTAGAAAA
This sequence comes from Dromas ardeola, assembly GCA_013398915.1. NCBI lineage: Eukaryota > Metazoa > Chordata > Aves > Charadriiformes > Dromadidae > Dromas > Dromas ardeola. The sequence goes on from VYZM01015986.1 coordinate 186,933, forward strand.
AAGCCACAATAGCGCCCTCCCCCCCAGCTAAGCACCGCATTCAAGTCCAGTCAACAGCCCACAAGTCTCTCAACGAGCCAGGGCATGGGCTCGCTGATTGTTTTGTGGGACAGCAAGGGCAAAGGTATCTCCTCCTCTTTTCAAAAGCACAATCCGCTCACGGTTTTCTTCAGAACAAGAAATGAGGAAACAAACCACGAGGCGGCAGCAGCAAACTGCGGGGGCGGCGGGAGGGAAGAGGAAGGAGACTCAGGTGTGACCGTCAGCACAGGCGTACCCACCAAACACACAGGGCAAGCTTTAACAACAGTTGTTTCGTGGACTAATTTGCAAATAAAATGCAGATCTATAATTATTAGCAATTGCCAAGATTCTGTTCACCAAGCAAAAACAGGGCACGTACTTCGGGAAGCGCTTGCTGGTGCCGCTCAGCTCCCTCCTGCCCGCTGCTCTCCCACCGTCCCGCCTGGCTCCTCACACCCAACGAGCCGTTGTCCCACCGCGCCCCAGGAGGACAAGAGCTGAGCCTTCTGCCGGGGAGAGTCCATGGGGAAGGGGGAATGCCGCTCCTCAGGTCAGCAGTCTGTCCTCCCAATCATGGAGCTTTCACGCACAAAACCGGCGGGGTGGAGAGAATGAAGGCTCATTTCTTGGCTGAATTCTGAGGTGACTGAATTACAGGGCACTTGACCATGGAAGGGAGGGGGGAAAGTCGGGGGATTACCAGGTGAAAATCCTTGGGAGAAGGAAGAAACTGGAGGAGGAGACTACAAAGGATTTGTGTGCGTGTGTATGTGTGTGTATCACTGGATGGGAAATAAATACTGTATGGAGGCAAACTGTTTACACAACAACACATAAACATCTGTTACATGAACACACACGGACAGAGAGGTGCCTCCGAGCCCTCGTTCGCTCCCCGCACAGACATCTTCGGTGACTCCCTGCCCTCTGCCGACCGGGCAGCGCAGCACGGCAGCCATTCTCGCTGCAGCGGATCCCGGGATCTCCTCATCCCGGGAATGGCCCACAGCCAGCCTGGCTGCCCAAGCTCTGGTTTACCCACCTGCGTTGTGCCGGCTCAGGCCTCAAAAGGGTTTTATTTCAGGGGACTTAATTATTTTTACCTGCAGTTAAGCCAGAATTACGTTCCCCCCAGGCAGGTTCCAACCCTAAATGCGGATCCTTCCAGCAGCTGTGTCACTCCTCACCCGCCTGGAGGCTGCAGGGGCTCCTATTTATTACACTTCATCTCAGCATATTTAGGAGTGTATTTTGAGGAGCACGGCTATCCATGTCCTTTCCCCCAAAACAAGAAGGACAACTTCCACGTGTATAAGCAATAAAACTGTATTTTTGTGTGGTTTTGCCTTTTTTTTTT
>VYZM01015986.1:188348-206332 GCA_013398915.1 Dromas ardeola
AATACAGACATTTGTACACTTTCTTACAAAACTGCAGGTAACTACAACTTTTCTTAAATCATTTTTGGTCGGCAAGTACTGTAAAATCTTTGTGTGCAATTATCATGTATTTACAGGGCCTCATGTTAGTGATTTTCAATGATTATTACAATAATGTCACACACTCTCAACATAAGACATGGCTTAAGATAAATATATTAGTAAATAAATATTCTGAGAACATATTTCCATAAATGAAATGTGCTGCTATACATATACAGAATATATACAAGATGTTTTCTAGCTTTTAAAACATTTTAAAAAATGGTAATGAAGGAGAAAGAGCCCTTTGACCATATTACAAATCTTTACAGCAAATTTTATACAAAACAATTTTAAGTGCTATAAGATAATTTTAATTAAAAACATTTTAAATAGTGCCTCATGAGCCAAACGCAATGACGACTGTTTGTGTAAGTAGTAGAAAGGCATTTTGTTATAAAAACCCATCTCTGGCAGGCTGTACGTCTGCAGGGACACACGGGCAGCAGGGAATGAACCGAACGTTGAGTATAAAAGCAAAGACAGAGCCCAGGCGCGGGGTACCTGTGCTGAGGCCTGCAGAGACGCTCGCACTGGCCGAGGTTTCCACACGTGACAGAGACCAGCACACCCAGGAACACCATGAGCCGGAATATTCAAATTTCTCTTTTATAACCGCATTTCCCCACAACATGCCGTGTAGTTGGAGAGTACAACGCACCTTCGGTGGCCTTAGCCAGTGCCTTGCACACCACCGAGCAGAACGCGCGCGGTCGCGTCCCACCGCTTCTACAACCCAGTTCTTTTAAGTGGAGGAAGGAGAAAGGTAAGACTTAAAAACCCAAACAAACAAAAACCCCAACCCTTTAGAGTTTGCTCTCCCAACACATACCACTTACTTCAGTTATTCAGAGAACAAGTAAGTTTTCAGTAAGCTTTATACACAGAAAATGTGTTTACTGGAATTTTTCTTTTAATCTTACACCCAGAGAGTGCCTTGTATTAATTCTCTGAACAGCTGGATTTTGGTGTTTGTTCATTTAAAGATTTAATGTGAATTCCTTTAAATAGATTTATTTTTTCCTAACTTACTGAGCACAGAAAGTAAAAGTAAACAGATGAACGTATCTGTTATTTCTTAGATGTCTGCTTCTTTTAAAATATTTCATTTGGGACTATAAAGCAAACACGTTAACTTTGCTGGTTCTCACAATGAGCCCAGTGCTGTCACGGACATTACTTTGGCAGGAAACGTAACATGAAATGTACATCTCTTTTTCATATCTTTTAAGTAGCTCCAAAGCGTACCGAACTTCGGACAAATCTTTTCAGAAGACTGGCACTGCGGGCATTAAATTAAATTAGTTTCCCTTTAGGAGAATTCCTGCTGTGAATACACCAGACAGGATGACACTGTGTCCTCAGGCACATGCAGCATGACAGGCAATTTAACCCATGCTATGGTAGCCTCTTACTCAGAAGCCGCTGTTTCCACAGGAAACAATTGCTATCAGAAGTGACGACATATATTATCTCATGATAACAAACATCCCCACTAGTACAAGAACAAGAACAAAAGTATGTGCCCAGGCTAATGGGGTACAGAAAGCACTCTGTACACAAGACAAAAATGAAGCACAACTGGCTGGGCCCAAAAAACCTTTAAAACAGATCGATCTATGGAAGCTACATCAACCACAGCAAAGAAAACAACGATTAAACCGAGTCCCTCTCTTTCCCACATGCACCAAAGGTGACAAGCGCTGCTTCCCTCAGGCATGCCTGCAGTCCGTAAGGAAACAAGACACCTTCCGACCTGTTTCCAAAACCAACCAGCCAAGCTGCAAGCACCCTGCAAGCTCTGCTTTCCTCCATACGCCAGCATTCCTCACAGCCGGAACAGGGGCTACAGGTGCCTGAAAAACTTCCTATGGAAGGCAAGGTTCGTTACCTACAAAGGTATTACCCTTTCCAAGGACCTTCTTCTAGCATCTCTCTGAGGGAGGGGTCCCCAGCGTTCTTCATCGGTCAGAAGATACAATGAGGTCCATGGTTGGGCAGGAAGTGAGGATGAGAACATTCTGAGCTACCAGTTTTCCCACCCTTACTCTGTTAAAACTAATCACAATGCCAGGAGACCCTTCCTGGCCAAATCATCAGAGCAGCATGAAAGGGGGAGGAGGGGAGAGGAGAAAGGAGACAGTCCAATGCTTCACCTCCCTCAGAATCGCTCATATAGCTTGCTGGCTACTAGGATTTGCTACTAGGGCTAGTCGGTATCTGAGCATCCATTCAGCAGCTGTATCCCTCTGGACTACTATATTTCAAGGTGCTATCTGGTTTCTAAGGCAGGTGTAGCCCTGAGCTTATTGAAGGCTGGACTCCTTTAAGTAGGAGATAACAGCATCTACACATAGCCTGGCTTATTTAACACACCGTGTTACCTCTCAGCGAGAGCTAACACGGTCACTTCTAAAAAGAAAATATAAATAACACTTTGTCATTAATATAGAAATGGCACTAGAGCTCAGAAAGGCTCCACACCATGTCCCACATGGGCTTTGCACACAAATGGAGGCCTGAAGGCTTCAGGCAAGAGGGAGAAAGGAGACAATCAAGCTGATGTGGACACAGAGGAAGAGGAAGTGGGGGAGGGACTTCTCCACATTACCACTTTTGTGTGTTTGTCAAAGCTTAAAAAAAAAAAAAATTAAGTCCATGAGAATTTGGAGTCTCTGGTAAGCTCCGCTTCTCCATCTGGGATCATCTGGACAGGTCTAGTCACCGATTTGGCTTCTCTCCAAGGGATGAGATCCAGCACCTGAAGGATAAAGAAAACTAAGGAACATTGCATCTAGAATATTGATTGCTTCCACTTTTGAGGCCCCCAGAACATGACATTGACTGACTGGAGCGAGTTCAGCGGAGAGCCGAGATGCTCAGAAGGCTGGAGCACTCGCCCCGTGAGAAGAGGCTGAGGGACTGGGGCTTGTTCAACCTGCAGAAGAGGCAGCTTCAGGGGTTCCCCCAGCAGCTTCGCAATACCTACATGGAGGTTGTCACGACAACGGAGTTGGGGCTCCACAGTGATGCCTTGTGGACAAGAGATAAGGAGCTTAAGTGGAACCACGAGATGTTCAGACTGGAAATAAGGAAAATCTTTTCCCCGTGCTGGCAGTCAAGCAGGGGAACAAGGGCTCCCAGAGAGGGAGTGCGCTCTGCGTCCCTGGAGGTTGCCATGGCCTGACTGGAGAAATGGCCTATGCTGACAAACTGAATAGTTGGCCTAATCTCAGAGCTGAGGTTGGACTAGATGATGGCCTGAGGTCCCTTCCAACCTCGGGTACCCTACGATTCTACAAACACCCTTAAAAACAGCGCTGGCAAGGCAGGTAAGGAATACTCCCCTCACTCTGCAAGTGGTCCTTTTTCCCCCTTGTGTATGTCCACAGCAGAGACTTTCCCACATATTCTTCTACAGGAATTCCAAGGCTTTCACTCATTCTTCTTTTATCCTTTGTCTGTCCTCTCCCAGCAGGCCTTGCCTACTTAGGCAGCTCACCACAGCAGCCCCCGGCTGCTGGAGCTCTAACGGGGGCCTGGTACTAGCAGTCACTTTTTCTCCTCCCCACAAAGGATAAGAACGAAAGCTCTTACAGGGTTAGATAGTAAAGTATCATTTTCTATTCCTCTATGACCAAATCAGCACAGTTAACAAGAGAGTAACACTTTTGGGCGAAGGGTTAGTCAATAATCTGCTCTTACGCAAAGGATGGCAGTAACCTTTATGGCTGCAAGTACCCAGGAAGCTGGCAGCATTTCATACACTAGGACAGAAAGGTAGCGAGTAATCAAAAAAAGCCCACGTATTACCTGTGGCCTTTGTGGTCGTCATCAGCTTCTGGGAGTTCAGAGTGGGACTGGGAAAGAGCATTCTGGCTTCCTCCTCCTGAGAGTAGTTCTGCCGCAGGAATGATGTTGCCTCGTAGCACACCTCCCTCTCGTCCTGTACCTCTCCCATACCTTGACAGTGCAGGTAAGTATCCAGCTCAGGTGTCCCGTCCCAGGAGCTGCAGCCTCCTGTGTGGGTCCCTTGGCACTCTGTAGGTAGGATCAGCTCACAGTCTCTGTCTTCAGGAATTATGGGAATGCGTTGACCCAGATCACATACACCCTTACAGCAGCTTGGCAAGGTGTCATCAGGAAGCGTGTACTGCACATTCACTGCATAGTCTTCTGTATAGCAGCCACCACCTCCACTGCCACTGTTACTACTACAGGCTACCTGCTTCTCTTCATAGAAGCAGCAGGGCAACCCCTCATATTTTACCCCATCTGTCCTATGCAAGTGGTCTGAGTTAATACTGTACAAGCCCGGGGTGTTCCCTGACTGTGGTTCTATTCCTGGGCCACACGTCCCCCACAGCGGAGAGCTAAGGAAGAGTGCACTACAGTCAGCGGTCCCATTGCTGGGCTCCAGGGCAGAGTGCTGGAGCTCAAAGCAGCACGCGCATGCTTGCTCCATAAGCGGCCCTGCTATCTCTGGATTCTTCCAGTTCCTTTTAACATCCAAGGCAGCACCAGGAGTGGCCTCATGTCCTCCCTCTGAGGTAGTGCCATTTGGATCCCTGTGCTCTAGTGATGAATTACTGCTATAGTTCATATCCATGCTGCAATTAGACAGTTGGTCCCCTGAGGAAGAAGCTGGCACAGGCCGGCAGTCAGCACCCACCAGACTGTGACCACGAGCTGGAAGCTCGTCCTGGTGGGGGCCCTCCAAGAGAACAATTGCACTCCTGTTTGCACCACCAACCTCACCCACTCGGCAAGGGCTCTTACTGCGGTAAACATATGGGTCATAGTCACTGCTCAAAGAGCTGCGAAAGGTGGAGCAGCTCCCATAAACCCCTTGGTTGCTGACCTCAGTGCAGTCAACCATGGAGTCGCTCGAGGAGCAGTGGCACTGACCAGAACTGCTGCTGCTGCTGTCACTCCCAGGGCAGTCAGCCAAATATCCACTGCACACTGAACGATGACCGTGGTAGCAGCTAAAGCTGGAGGTACTGCCACTCTCCAAGCGGGATGAGGGGACTACGTGTACCACAGGAGGGAAAAGCATGCTGCTACCAGGCTGAAAGGCACGGGAAGGACCCTTTGAGGAAATGCCAGCTGGAGGCTGTCCATCTTGCTCAGGGTAACTAAGGCCTTGGAAATAGTAGTGCTGATACATGGTCTCGTATTGGGAAAAGCACGCTGCTTTGGAAAAGTTGCGTCCACCAAACTTGGGTCTTCGGAAGTTGTGAGCTGGAGAGTAAGCCCTATGTTCCAGGCTACAGTGATGCGTGTTTAAAGCATGGTCCAAATGAATAGGCTGATAACTTCGGATATAGGCTGGGGACTGGGCTTGGTAGAGGCTCTGTTCACCATGTCGCTCAACTGTAAGCACTGTGATAGGGTTTCCGTGAGGGTCCATGCTTGTCCGAGTGGGATATGCTGTTATCTGGTTTGCTCTGTGCACTCGGCCTGGGTAATGGACAGGCAGAATCACCCTCTGCTGCCGGCTGCGTGTTGGGTTGATGGATTCCAGACAGACTGGGCCTGCATTTCCCTTCTTCTGTTCTGAATAAGAGAAATAAGAGTGGAGAAGTAGAAGCAGGAAGGAATAAAAAAGGAATATACTTTATGCAAGAAAGAAGGATATTTTGTTCTGAATTTAGTTACATTACACAAACGTTGTGGTTTAACCCAGAGGGCAGCTAAACACCACTCAGCCATTCGCTCGCTAACTCCCCCAGTGGGATAAGCAGAGAGAATTGTATGAAAAAGGTAAAACTCGCGGGCTGGGATAAAGGCAGTTTAATAGGACAGAAAAGGAAGGAATAATAATAATGATAGAAGAATATGTAAAACAAGTGATGCTCAACGCGCTTGCTCACCACCCACTGACCAATGTCCAGTCAGTCCCCGAGCAGCTGCCACTGTCCCCCAGCCAACTCCCCCCAGGTTTTGTTTGGCATGACATTATACGGTATGGAATATCCCTTTGGCCAGCTGGGGTCAGCTGTCCTGGCTGTGTCCCCTCCCACCTTCTTGTGCACCCCCAGCCCATCGCTGGCACGGCACTCTGAGAAGCTGAGAAGTCCTTGACTTAGTGTAAGCCCCACTCAGCAACAACTAAAACATCAATGTGTTATCAACATTATTCTCATCTGAAATCCAAAACACAGCACTATACCAGCTACTAGGAAGAACACTAACTCCATCCCAGCTGAAAACGGGACAGCACACAACAGTTTTAAAAAGAAAACACCAACTTTTTACACAGAAGGAAAAAATAACAAAACAAAGTGAAGAGCATCTGCCTGGAAGCCTTTGAAACAATCATATTTGCTTAAAAGGGAAAAGAAGTGAAGTGATTTCAGATACTGTTCTCACGTACACAAAACCTCCTGCTGACACAGCATTCCTAGTCTTGCAGGTTAAGGGCAAGGCTGGCAGTCATTGCTCGAGTTTTCAGTTTACACGTTATTTTACATAAATGTGTAGTAATTGAAAACTTTTTCAAGACAGAGGAAAAGGAAGGGGGAGAGGGCAAGTAAGGGAAACCACATTCCAAGTTACACCACCCCAGAAAAGTAGAACACAACACATTGTCTTTTCTTTATAATTGCCAACAGAAAACATACCCATCTATTCCATATATTTGTCCTTCTTGCATCCAGAAGCTGACCAGCGCTGCCCTCTGCTGGGCATCGCACCCAGAACGAGGGAAAACCAAAAATCTGACCTGTTATTCCAGGGCACGCAGTCATGTTCCAAGAACTTAGTCCTGTTATTTCTAGGGTTGTGTTAGAATAAGGACTATGGGCTGTATGGAGACTTACAAACCAGAACAATTTCTGTTTCATCTTGTAAGCTGTTCAGTCTGAAATGGATGACACAAGAGATGACACAAGAGATCGTCTGTACTGCGGCGCTTACCTATGATATTATGGCGGCAGTGAGGGCAGGTATGATGCTGCAGTAGCCAAGGATCCACACATTTCTTGTGAAATCGGTGAGTGCAGGGAATGACACGCAGTTCCTACAGGAACAGATGAAGGAACGTGAAAAAGCACTCCTTCCCAATGAGTGAATTTTTCACAGCTTATTCTTAGTTTTTACAATCTAGCTATTAAATGGATCAATTCCTAGCCTCAAAGTGACAAGAAGGCAAAAATGCCATCTGTTCCAACACAGCCAAAAGCACAACAGCTAGTGATCAGCTGTCACTGAAAGAACAGTCTGCAGGCATGTTGGAACTCCATGCAGATATACCACATTTCTTTAGGACACCTTTTGCTGTGTGTCCCTATGACCTAACACCTTGAAGAGCCTATCATTAAAGTTTTCCTTAATATATTAAGTGAACGTTAAAAAAAAGTAAGAATAGGTTCCATTTAATGATGCATCTTGCCTACAACTGCTAGCAATGGAAAACACTAAGAGAAAAGCAAAACCAGCACAGCGTATGTGATAGTTTTTCTCTTGAGCAGCACACTCATCCTTCAGCTATTACCTGTTTACAGGATTTCCTGAGCCTGCTGGATATATACTAGTTCAGAAACCTGTAACAGATCTTTCTTCTAAGTACTGCTCAAGTCTCCCCACGAGCTCAGGTTTTGAATTTGTAGCATGCTTTGGCAAGAAGTTCTACAAGGCTACTACCTGCTGGTGGAGAAACACCACATTTTGATTCAGATTGGGTCCTAGCAATTTCACTCAATTGCGCCCAATCTTGCATTGTAAAAAAAACCAAATGAATGTCTGATTCCTGTTCATGCTCTCCATTCATGATTTTGTACTCCCTCCGCCCCCAAGTAATCTAGGACTAAACAATCTTAGCCCACTCAGTCATTTTTTTTTTTTTGTATGGAAACCAAATCTTTGATCACTTTGTGACTGCCCTTTTCTGAAGCACCTCCATTTCCAACATACCTTGTGTGAAATGAGATCAGAAGTGCACACAGTACTCAACATGAGAGCACGACTGAACTTACACAGTGGCGTAATTGTTTTCTGTTCAGTTCTCTAGACTTCCCCTTCTCATTTCTAATATCCGATTTGCCTTTTTGACTGCCACAAAGCACCGACCGGCTTTCACAAAGCTATCTAAAACAGCTTCAAGATCTCGCTCCTGAACAGTAATGCTCACCTCACAACCCATCATTAATACACGTGAAGCTCTTCCCTATATATATATATATATATCACTCCCTGCTGAAGTTCATGCATGAACTTCCTGTCCAGTTACTTTTGTACAGCCCTTCTCAAGTTCTTGTTTGCCTTCATCCTTGCTACTCTGAATAATTTTGCATCAGCTAACCTCATTAACTTTCTTTGTAGCTTGTAGCATTCAAATACTAAAGCTGCTATTTTCTATTCTCTTAAAAATGATGAATCTTTTATGAATAATTTCCAAATAAAATGTCCTCAGGTTTTTTTTATGGAACTTTAAAGCTGTGATTATTGACTGCCTCTGTTCCAAGGAGCCTATTTTCTATTTCATCCTTTCATTGCTTCCTCCAGGCAGAACTGTGTCACAGAAGGCAAGCACTGACATCAATGCAGTGATGGTAACTGAGAAGTCAAAAAATGATTCCTGAACCTTTGGCATCTCCTCCTCTGATTTCCCAGCAATGCTGTGTACCTGACATTTTAAAGACAAAGTGTCATCAAAGCCTGAGAATCAAAACACAAAATGTATCCCTTATGTGCCACAAAGCTTACATTCATCATCACCTCAGCACACAATTTGTTAAAAATATCCAGAGAACTAAATACTGAGCTAACCCTGACTTCTTTTACAAGTTCTTCCTCAGAAAAGCAACCTGATGGAGGTAGGAACTTGCAGAATGACATCCCTCACCTATCACTTTGTAGTATGGGGAAAAGCCCTTGAGATTTCTTTGGGAGGTGCAGAATGCAGCTGAGGTTGAGTTGGCTACTCAATGCAATCAGCCTGGCAAGTGGCACAGCTTCAGTACACAATGCCAGCCACGTACCACAGTGCTACATAAACCAGCTACGTTCTCAGCCCACGCTGAAGAAACCATTTAGCTTTTACCTCCCCATCAATGTACTTCTCCAAGCAGATGGCACAGTCAGAGGTGGAGCTGCTACTCAGCGTGTCCAGTGCTCCACAGCTACCTTCCCGGTGGCCCTTACTTTTGGACTTAAACTTCCTGGTCTCCATTTTTTCCAGTGCTTGCACTGCAAGCCTGTTCATGGAATTCTACAACAGAAGAAACAAAAAAAAAGGCAATGCTGCTGCAGTAAGGGACTATAGTGTAGTAGCAGAAAAACACCACCGTATCAAGTTAATGTTTCTTACCAAATCACATCAGGCCCAGATTAACATACAATTTCATAAATCAGGCAGAGGGAAGGCTAATAAGAATTTAGATCAGAAGCCTCATGAAAAGAACGTATCCCACATGCAGCACTGAGAATGATAAGCTACTTTGAATTGAGGAAGGGTGAGGGTGCTGACAGTTGGGATACACTGCAACTGCTCGATTAATAGGCAGCAACTATTCAAGGCAACATATAAGACTTGGTCAGGAACGTTTTTGAACTGTCAATATTGACTGTAATGCCCCATTATGCTGTTACCACCATATTACCAGTAGCAATACTTCAGAGAGGGATTAAAATGCAATGTTACTAAGTTTGCTGTATCATTTCCCCTTCTCCCCAAATTTAATAGTGGAAAGTTTAAGGAGGCAGTGGGTTGTTTTCATTTTACTGTAGAATTTATCCTCCTCCTTTTTAACACCGTTTTTTAACACTGCTGTTGGCCCATAACATCATTGGATTCCTACTCAGTACGTCCAAAGCAAGAGTCCTAAGCATCTACAGTGCTTTGCATTCCTTTTATGTGTAAACTTGACGGTTTACAACTACAAACTTCAGAGTCCATTAGCTTCCATTTCCTTTCCCTTTCATGTCTGCTAGGACAAACTCAAAGTATCTCACCTAGAATTTCTCCTAACCAAACTTTTTACCTTGCAAACCTCTCCCACTAAGAATCAATAGAAGTTATTCTATTGAAAAGAGCTGCAATTTATTTTCAATCCTGATATTCTCTCCACAATACAGCAGCAAGAGCTTGGACTTCTTTAGAAGTACACCAGTGTTATTGATAATCAACAAGTGCCTTCCCAACAGTTAAATGGACTGCTTCTGTACTCTCTTCATTTCAGGATTTAACTGAATGAACATCACATAGGTCAACATAGATCTCCTTTAAAGACATTTACAAATTTTTCCAAAGGCCTACATCCATGGATAAAACCCTTTCCAGAAAGATGGCTAAGTCAGTGTCCCGCAGTTCCAAAAGTAGCAAGCAAGTTCTAGGACAACGTAAAAAAAGCTGACTTCCAGCATTCAGTGAATATTCCGTTACTGCTCTTACCTGACTACGTCGCTGTTTCAGTTTGATCTTGACAAGAAGAATGAGGCAAACAAGAGACACAACCACAAAGAAGGCCAGGAAAATTCCCATATCAAAGTACTCGGTGGGTTGCTTAAAAATTAAAACAAAAATTTTATTTTTCCTTTCTTTAGATCATACTCAAATCTATTTCTCCTTTCTGTTCTCTACTTTCTCAGTGGTCATTGTCAAATGTACCCAGTCACAACAGCAAAAGTCAAACACACACTGTTTCTGTTCATTAACTAGGATTCTTTGAGACAAAACATGGGCTTCATATGTCACTACAAGTGAATGAAATACAATAAACGCCAGTCAGATTTATAGTGTCTCTGAACTGAGCGAATCACAGTAACACAAATTTTCATGATTTATTGGTATGCTTGTATACTTATGTGAGTGAAAATCAACATTTGAATTTTCAGTGAATGGCCCATTTCTCAAATACACTTCTTAATAGAAGAATTACATAAAAATGCAACAAAACCAAAGTGGTAACTGGGACATGGATGACATCTAGTTTCATTCTTCTTCTGTAAACTACATGCAGAGAGTGTTCAAAAAAAACCTCTCAAAAAACTATTGTATATTACAACTACAAATATCAGGTATCAAATAATTAACCCATGTTTAAAATACCACACAGAATTATTAGTTAACATAGGACAGACTACCTTAACAAATCTGAACTACCAGGAGCGCGCAATAATTAAGTTCTTTAATTAAGATAAAGGAAAACTTCTATTATATAAAATTATTAGCCATTCATACATTCAAAAGAATCCTTAGGAAAGGGAGCAGATGCCACATTGTGGATTCCATACTTACATCAAGCGTAGCTGCTTGTCCACAGTGCAGTTGCTCAATTTATTTACGTCAACAGAATTTCACATGTATTAATGCTCATGGGGAGCATCAAAACATCTTCACGCCCAGTGCAGTTAGCAAGCACTGCATGAAGTAACAGCAGTGTAATACCTAGATAAGGTTTCTTAAAGTCTCACCCGTGGGGGGCGATGCTGAATCCTTGCTCGTGCCACTTTCTGCTTGTTAACTATGTTCATTAGCTTGACAGCATCAGCACCCTTCACATACACCACTGGTCTCTTCAGAGGGTCCTCTGAGCCCTGGTTCAGCTAGAACAAAAAAAATTATCTACTCAAAAGGCACGTTTCAGGAAAACTACCTCTCTCTTGGACAAAGGAGAGTAAAGGAATATGAATGTGGAATTGATTCAAGCACCGATTGTTCTCTTCTAGCCTAGACCTTCACTTAAGTATTCCCCACAGTTAAAACTTGAATTAAGCTTTTGATTTAAGTTGCTCTTTTTTTCACTGAAAAAAACTAAGATTAAGGATAAGCAAATGTTATTTCTGAACAGCAGCTTTAACTTAACCTCATTATGTGCCAGTGCATATATTAATACTGCAAAAAGTTAAACCTCACAAAGAATAAAAATCTGCACATTCCATAAAAATTGGCCTTGCTACATTTTCTGAACCTTTGTTATTTCAACTTGATAGTTCTTTTATTCACATACAAATTTCTTTGGCTTTCCGAAAAATCTCATGTCAGAGTCCTGTCTTTCAGGCTTTTTGGTACCTTGTCAATTTATTAAAGTCTGTAATTTCTGATGTTTAACTCAGCAAACTCATTCAAACAGTTATTTGGGTTCCAGCAACCACTAGAGCTATTGATTGCAGGATGGGGGGCCTCACAGACTAAAGCATGTGAGTCGATCGCTTAATTCACTCTGAAACTTCCTTCCAGGTTCAGCTAAGTTTTTTTGAAAGGCCAAAACATAGAATCAGAAATAATGTGGGTGGGAAAGTGCCCCACAAGTCCAACCTCCTGGTCAAGGCAGGGTCAACTATGCCATCAGACCAGGCTGCTCAGGGCTTTATCCAGCCAGATATTGAAAACCTTCAAGTGTGAAGACTGCATAATTTCTCTGGCCAACAAATCCAGAAAAACAATCTGCTAGACTATATACCAGAGAGGGGAATAACAAGACAAGAGAATTGTTCTGTTACAAAATGGCATCAACATGATGAAATTCATATAGCTTATTCTGACCCACAAGAAAAATCCTAGTAGAGAGGCTGTCTGATACAAAATAAGCAAGGCACAAACAAGGAGATGGAAACGGTACAGGGGAAATGAATGAAATGACAGGAGCGTGAGCAAGTTGAACGAGAATAGCAAGGTTTAGCCCCAGCTGGCAACTAAGAACCACGCGGCTGCTCGCTCACTCTTTCCCCATGTGGGATGGGGAGGAGAATCAGGAGAAAGAGGTAGAATTCATGGGTTGGGATAAAGGCGTTTTAATAGAACAGCAAAGGAAGAGACAAAAAACAACAATAATACCGATAAAAGAATGTACAAAGCAAGTGATACACAATGCAGTCCCTCACCACCCGGAACCTGATGCCCAGCACCACCATACCCCCAACTCCCCCAGCTATATACTGAGCATAACATCATATGGTATGGAATATCCCTTTGGCCAGTTTGGGTCAGCTGTCCTGGCTGTGTCCCCTCCCAGCTTCTTGTGAAAATTAACTCTATCCCAGCCAAAACCAGGACACAGAGATACCATATCCACATCGTTGATATCTACCTGTTGTTTCTGGCTAAAACATGTAGAAATTACCAACTGACTGATCCATCATCCTGCTTACAAAGTACTCTGCTTAATCTGTCCAGATGATGGTGACAGATTTCATTGAGACTTTAAAGAAGATTCTTCCTCATATTTGACTGGGCTTCTGAGAACACCTATCAAACTATTTTTAAGACAGATGTCTTTTCAAGAGCTAAAAACTAGCTGAAGTACTTGAATCAAACCCGGGGATCTTCTGTGTCTACAAGGCTTGCTGGCCTAAGGCCAAATCCAGTAACTGTCCCTAGGTTCCCAGACACATATTCTCTCTCAAACTTTCTTGTCTGAGAAAGAATTCACTGATTCCTCAGTAGCTTTTGCACACTGACAGACTTTTGCTAAACATGATGCTCTGGGTGTTGCTACTCCTCTTCAAAGTGTGCAAAAGTAAAACTAAGAAACAAACCAGACTTCACAGAGCATTTCTAAAAATAAAAGTTTCATTCTTAGTCAACAGCAAAAGACACTCAGATCAATGGGAATAAAGCCCACAAAATCTCTATGTAAAGCCCTTCCATTTGGTAGCATTTCTGCTACCAAATTCTCCGAGGACAATTCTTCTCCTGGTCAGGCCTGCTCCGTATTTCTGTTCATTGACTGGCAGGAAGGATCGCCTTTCATAATACTCCACTCCTCCCTTTCCAAGCACTCTCCTTTAGTTGTTCTAGTGCTTGGTAACAAGCATACCTGGGAAAGCTCCCTAAACAGCTGCCCTCAGTGTCTTAGGATACTTCCGTTTGAATGAAAGATACTCCGGATTAACTCACGTCAGCTTTTCCTCTATTGTTATCCATCTGTCATTGTCTTCCACAATTCTATTGTGAGTGCCAAAATGGTATTTATTTTAGACACAAATTAATTAGTATCCCCTGATGTCAAGGGTTCTGAAGACTTTGGCTGAGAATCAAAATGCATGAAACACAAGTGTCCAGAGCAGCACGAGAAGGGAGCCAATCGAGTAACTCTTATGCTTGGAGTGTGAAAGCTAGGGCTAGTCATTCCTCTCCCGTTTGGGAGTGTTTGCATAGGCTGCTGCACTGTCCTCTAACAGAGCCTACTTTGTCAGCTACTGCACTAAGGCACTAAGCTCCTTCCACTTTATTGCTACACCCAAAATATTCCATCATCCCCTACACTAGTTTCCCAGCTACTGGGGACAGTTGCACACAGTTTATTATCAAGAATCAAGGAAGGATAGCTGTTGCTGGTAAAGAAAGAGCAAAATGCAGTAACTCAGCTTTGCAAGTTCAGCGCAGGGTGGTTGAAAGTAACTGGAAGCTGTAATATAGAGAAAAAATTGAAAAAAGACAGATCACGTCTTTGTGCAGATAATTTTTCTGTATATAAAAGGGGGAAAGATATCCCTGAGAAGGTTTGCAAGATCAAGGCTGTAGCCTTGATGCACATGCAGAGCACAGTTCTCAAAGCATCCATTGCACAGGGTCTGCATTCCTTTGTCCAGCAGATGCTCATTTCAGAATTAAAGCCAGCTTTTTTAACATAAACACTGATGGTCTCTCTTTTCCCCAAGAAATTCAGGCTGCACTTAAAAATTCAGCTTCAATTGTTTCTGCTGTAGGAGAAATACCAGTTTTGTTTCAAGACAAAACACAGCTAAACCAACTACAGACTACTTTTGTGCTTGTTATATTTCTTCTCTCTACTCAAATAACTCAGAATTGGGAGGAACGATCTTGTCAAAGCATTTCATCGAGCTACTACCTCACCCGCTTCAAATGAAAAGATGGAAGTTGTACCGACACCCCCAAAAAAGAAAAACTCTGCTTGTCCACAAAATATGTAGGCCAGAAATCATCAGCTGTGAAAAAGAAAGAAATGTATTACAAGTTTTTATCGTGGTTTAACTCCAGCCAGCAACTGAGCACTACACAGCTGCTCACTCACTCTACCCCTGCCTGGTGGGATGGGGGAGAATAAAAGTGAGAAAACTCATGGCTTAAGATAAGAACAGTTTAGCAACTGAAATTAGAAAAAAAAACCAACCCAACCAAGAAACAAACAAAAACACCCAACAGCAAATTTTAATGAAAAGGAAAATAACAAAGACAGAAATAAAATCCAAGAAAAGGCAAGTGATGCAAAAGAATTGCTCACCACCAATTGTGCGATGCCCAGTCAGTCCCTGAGCACCGGCCCCCAGCAGCTTTTCTCCCTGGTTTATATGCTGAGCATGATGTCGTATGGTATAGAATATCCCTTTGGCCAGCTGGGGTCAGCTGTCCTGGCTGTGCCCCCCCAGCTTCTTGTGCACCCCCAGCCCATCGCTGGCACGGCACTATGAGAAGCTGAGAAGTCCTTGACTTAGTGTAAGCCCCACTCACCAACAACTGAAACATCAATGTGTTATCAACATTATCCTCAGCCTAAATCCAAGATACAGCACTACATCAGCTACTAGGAAGAAAATTAACTCTATCCCTGCCAAAAATAGGGCAGTTTTGTAAGAGTCTTGTTTAGAATCGGGTTTGAAAGCCATTTTGCAACGTCAAAAATAGCAGCCACTCAACAATACTATTGATCATAAGCTGGGTAGAGCTAAACAGCCTGTGTTTTGTATGCAGAGCTGGACAAAGAAAACCTCCTTGGCCAGATAATGGGCCATAAAAAATTTGCCTCCATCCTTTCTCAAAACCTCAACCCCAGCCTTGAATGCTGGATTCTAGAAAAGGCTAGAAGAAAAAATACAACTCCTCAGATTTTCCTATTTCTACTACATTCTCAACACCTCCACTGCTTCTTGCCTGCCAGAAGATGAGCAGGAAAACCACAGCACCACGTTACCCAGGGTCAGTAGCTGTATGTCTTAAGGCAGGTGTGCTCTGAGACCTGTATGCCCTCAAGTCTTGCCTCAGCAACCCTAAAAGAACCCAACAGAGGCTGTAATAAAACTATGCTCCCTTCTTCATACCTGATCAATGGCATCTGGGTTTTCAGAAACATCAAAGATGACCGCTGTGGCTCCTCGCTGTACTGCTCGTTTTGCCTGCAATAAGAAAGACAGCATCCTCAGTCCCACCCCAAAAGATGACTTCTTACCTCAAAAGATTACTCCCTCTCCTCATCTCCACATAGCAAACTTAACATTTTGTGTTTCTGCGTCGTTAAAACAAATGACAGAGTAATTGCAAACATAGGAGTTCCTGAACAGTATGGAACGTAATTAAACTTCGCTATAGCTTCTACATCTCTCTGCTCCTTCCTTCTCGAACTCCTCCTTCAACAGGCTTTTAAAGGAATTCAAATGTGATTTAGACCCTCTAAAGACTTTAAGCGTAAGACATTTTTTTAAATTAAATTATCTTCTTTTTCTCCATGTTACTTGGAAGCACCATTAAAAACAATCTTCCCTGTGATTTGGGGTGTAGAGACAAGCTCACTAGTGTAGAAAATAAGGGTGGACTAGGTTCTTTACAACTTTTCAGTGTCATTCTCACAATCCTTGCAAAAAATGCCTTAGAGAACATTGCTCTTTCTGACCATTAGAGGTCAGGACTGTTGCATACAACACTTCTTAACGCAGATAAGATCAGACCTACTTAAGTGCACAGCTTTTCATCAAATATGCAGTCCAAACCTGGAGTTACCAACAGCACAGAGGAGACATTAGAACATATTCAAATCCTCTGGGATAGAGAAAACAGTATCTTAACCACCGAGGCTAAGACAGGGTATTTTTACCAGTTTCTGCCACTGTGCCTCCACACATTCTGTTCAAATGTTGCTCAATGGCTCCACAGAGCAAACACCCCCAGTAACTTTTCAAAGCTGTTACTGCCTTTGTTGGATGCAGAATGCAAGTAACCACTTCTCCAAGTGATGAGAGCTATCACCATCGTAGCACCAAACAAGAGGACACTGGGTCTTCATGGAAACTAGAGGGCCTGAACTTCAATTGAGATATAAAACAAATATATGAAAGTAATAAATTATGAAATATCACTCCGTATTTTCCAAGAAGAATGCTGGCCAGTACAGAGATGTTAGTTTGAACACCTACAGGTCACTTTCTTTGCTCTATTCTTCTATTTTGTTTTCATTTTAAATCAACCAAGCCCCATCAGACAGTGCATGAGCGAAACCAACTCCCAAACAGTGTCTCTTTCTCAGCTCGGCAGGTATTTGTCCCCTTTGAAGTCAGCACACCTGGCTAATCACTAATAGCTCTTGGGGAAGAAAAGTTAAAAGGAGTCTGCTACATGTTCTCCATTGCAGCGGCCCTGAGGTGAAAGCTCATCCAGGTTTCCCTAGAAGGCACCTTTTACAGACATGCAGTGCTGGTAGAACCGTTCAGGCCACTTAGATTGTTCTTTCAGGGTGGTCAGTCAACAAGCAAGGCACTTTGATCTCTGAAGAGATTTTCAAAGAGATTTTGCAGGTTGGTTCAAGAAAAAGCCCTTAATTTTGTGAACACAGAGTGAGTAGCAAATAGCGCTGCAATTCCCTAAGCTTCCCCCACCGAGATGTAATCTGCATTCCTTACTTTGTATTGTAAAATCAGATGTTGAGAAGATAACAGCAGGTGGGGTCACACGCACCCCCCCCAGCTCTCTGCAGACCCGCTGAGCTGGCCGGGCCGCGGCCGGCCGCCCCCGGCGCTCCGTGCCAGGCCCCGGGGCAGGGCAGGCTCCAGCCCCCCTTCACCGGCGCTTCTCCCCACCCGGGGCCGTTCTGCACCCTCGCCATTCTCCTTACAGCCCGCCACAAGCCCCACAGGGCTCCCTCAGCCCGGCCCGGCCCCCGGCCCTGCGGCCCGGCCGAGCGAGGGGTACTCGGCGGCCATTGGGAGAACCAGGAAACACAGATTTT